>RDPX01000480.1:286794-297274 GCA_003991215.1 Morbakka virulenta
TTCTGTATGAGAAACAAAGAATTGACAAACCCAGAATTATTAATCTGGTAACCAGCTGATACATCGTCTCTCAGTGATATGCCCAAATGGAGAGTATCCCTATAGAGTATGTACCACAACTAGGCTTCATTGTGCTATTGCCAGTCCTCTACATTCAGTGACAGCTCAGTTGTGTTGCAACCTGTATTGAGTAGATCAATTTCATTGTAAATTTTCTAGATCGTTAATTTACAAATAAAACCATGTGAAGTTAAAAAAAAAATAAAAAAAAATAATAATAATTATTATTATTGAAAAATGTCTTTAGATATGCTTTTATGAAATCAAACACCGGGTAATAACCAGTTACCCAGGTTGAGTGAAGTTATGCACTAGGTGTATAAAGGTAAAGGAGTGGAAAAAAGGAGTAATAAAAATATAAAAGGATAAAAACAACAGAACAAGAATACGTACGAACATCAATGGGTAAAATAATGCACATTATCATAAGCAATACAGAAATTTGTATAAAAAGAATTTTCTTGAGACAATTAATACAAAAAGAATTCACACCATGAACATCGACAGCGAAGAAATACTTTTAAAATGTTTGATTTAAATTCTCAAGGATCGCTTTAACATGTGAGCTGTGCTATTCAAAACAATCCATTTAACTACTTGAACAGATGGTCTACCTGGAATTTGGTCAAGAAAATCTTGGATACCCTTTTTTAGAAGTCCTAATGCTCCGACTATTACAGGCAAGATTGTTGTTATCTAGTGCCACATTTCCTGAACTTCAATTTCTAGATCTTTATACTTGCTGATCTTCTAAAAAACCTTTGCTGAGATATTCCTATCAGATGGCACACTCATATTGATAAAGAAACAGGTGTTGTTTTTCTTATCTGCGATCACAATGTCAGGACGATTTGCCTGAATCATTTGATCTTTGTGGATAGAAAGTCCTATAAAATACTAACATTGCTGCCTTTGGTGACTGGCTCAGGGTGGTGCTTGTACCAGTTTGTGTTGGTTTCTTTTCAGTACTTTTTACATATTTTCCAATGCAAGTATTGACCGACCCTGTCATGCCTGTTTTTATTCTCATTTTGTGTTAATATTCAGCATCCGAAGGCAAGGTGATCAATAGTTTCAAGCTTTCCCCCGCAAAATTTGCATTTTCAATCGGCACTGTTATGAAGGGCATTTGTTTGGTAATTAAGGGTGAACAAACTCTAATCATGTGTGGCAAGTAAAAAACCCTCTGCTCAGCCACTGATGGGTTGCCTTTTCATCAACGTCAACATTTTTGCTTCGCGTCATAAACTGTCCGTGGAGAGATTTCTCTTGCCACTTATGTTCATACCGTTTAAATCCCAAATCTTTTGCTTTTCATTTTGTCTTTTGTGCTATGGCTGTGTGTGTAAGTTCTCCATTTACATTTTCAATCTTCAATTCCTATTCTATAAAGAACTTATTCGATTGTTTGGAAATAGAGTGAAGCTTTTTCGAATTTTCGTAAGAATGTATAAGTTGCAACATCCAATCGTCATTGTTTCCAAGGTATTGAGAGAGCCCACTAGTAGAGGGTTTCTTGAAGAGCTCAAGCTGGATCATGCCTGGCTCTCCTTTGTTTCTTGGTACATACAGCCTGTTGGCATCTGATTTTGGATGTTGCATTCTATTACACGTTAATTGTTTCCTTATATTTCTATCTAACCTTTTAATCTCATTCATATTCTAAATAATAACCTTAAAACTATAAGTAACTACTGGTATTGCTAGTGTATTGAGGGCAGTAAGTTTAGCTCTGTTTTCCTAATTGATCTCACCCTTCGCAAACACTCTTTTCTACTTTGATCCTGCCTAGTAGCATTTTGTACGCCGTCACCCTCGTTTACTCCTAGATATTTGTAAGTACTTTCCTGTTCAAGTTCTTTTATCATCGTTACATCGTCCAAAACAACATTCTCAGTACTAATCAGCTTTCCTCGATTAAAAATTGCCTTAGCACACTTATTTAGTCCAAGTTCCATTCCAGTGTCATCACTGGACTTGACACTTTTAAATAACCCTTCAAGTTCACCATCATTATGAGCATACAATTTTAAGTCATCCATGTAAAACACGTGGCTTATTTTTCTATCGTTGATCTTTTTGTCCATAGCCTGTATCATTCAGCATCTTTGAGAGAGGAATAAGTGCGAGGCAGAAAAGAAGAGGGGAAAGGAAGTCACCTTGAAAGATGCCACATTTAATTTTCATGCTATTTGCTCCGTTCTTGTGTGTGTGAGAGAGTAAGATTTGTTTTCCATAGAGTGATGCTAGTTCTCAGAAAATTAATAAGTACCGGTGACGCTTTGTATATTTCTAAAGTTTTCAGTATCCATGAATGCAGAACACTATCGAGTGCCTTTTTGTAGTCAATCCAGGCTGTACTTAAGTTCTTATGATTTAACTGAGCGTCTCTGCAATCATTTTGATAATGAGCAATTGGTTTTTACACTTACAGGATCCCTTTCGACAATCCTTTTCCTCAATAGGAAAGATGTTTTGTTCTTCTAGGTGTTTATATGTTCTTTCTGTAAGAACAGTGGTCAAGAGTTTATCGGTAGTGGAAAGGTAGGTAGTAGGTCGATAGATTTTCGGGTTGTCAGTTTCGACATTTTTTGCTACGAGATAAATTGTGCCCTGGCTGAGCCATTCTGCTGTTGGATCCGGATTTATTATAGTGATATTAAGGTTTGAAGCTAATTTGGAGTGTAAGGAGGGAAAATGCATTAACCCAAAATATAGGTAATTTGCCAATTCCAGGTGACTCCCATTTGTGTGACTTTCTAATTTCTTCTAGTACTTGTTCAGTCTTCATATTTTCCCATTCCTGTTCTTGTAATTTCTCGTTATCATCCTCTAGTTTTCTTATCCAATCAGCATTCTCATTGTGAGCTTTCTCATTTCCCCAGATTGACTTCCGAAATTCTCTAATTCTGTCTTCACATACTTCTTCCACGGATGTAATATCTTTACCAATTTAGAGGTAGAATTTCTTAGCGTCTGTTTTAAATATCTCATTCAGTCTGAAAAATTGTTAATTTTATCGAATCTACGTAATCGTTGGGCTTTGACTTGATGTTTCTGTTTTAATTCTTCCTTTATGCTGAGGATTTGTTCTTTGTGTTCAATTTTATACTTCCTCAGTATTTTCCCAGTTTTCCTGGATCTTATTTCTCTATCACCTTGTATTTCCTGCAGCAAAGAGATTTCTCTCCTAAAGCTTTTTTTCCCCTTTTCTATCTTCATTTGCCATTTGTGCTAATTGCTTTTCCTGGTATTATCCCTCTTCCTTTTTGTCTTAAGCCCACATTTTTTTTGAACGAAATTCCATGTTTGCCATAAAAATTGATGAAGTTTAGTAAGGTCAGGATCTGGCCATTGAAGAAAGCACAAGAAGGGACGCTGGAAATTACAGAGGCGAGAATGGTGCGATGGATGACTGGAGTATCTCTGTGGGAGCACAGAACAAGTGCAGATTTGAGAAGGAATGCTAAAGTAGTCGAAGGGGGGAGAAAGGCTAAAGAGGCGAGACCTCGCTGGTTTGGACACCTGATGGGCAGAGAGAAGGAAAGTATTGTGAAGCAAGTGCACCATCAGTAAGTAGTTGGAAAAATAAGTAGAGGGGGCAGAAGTTGAGATGGAGAGACAGAGCGAAGATTGATATAAAAACAGTTGGCGCTGAGGAGGACGATACAAGCAATAGGATCGTGTGGAGGAAAAAATGCCAAGCGGCCGACCCAACTTGACGTTGGAAGAAGACCAAAGGAAAAGAAGAAGAAGAAGAAGAAGAAGTAGGGTCAGGATCTATTTCATTACAACATAATCGACTGGCAGCAACGGCCTCTATTTAAAAAATAGTCTTATATTTGTGTGTATGTCTCAATTTTTAATGAAGGCTCCCTTTCAGACATGAGTATACTTCACTTTAGACAGTTCCTCAATAATAGCATTCTTTATATCTAGTATATATTTTTCATTAACCACAGTTCCATCCCAAACAGGTTCCTCATTTGCCACCACATCTTCAGCGTTCTCTTCTACATCCTACGTATTCCCACCACACTCATCATTATCTAATGGACCTACACCAACTCATTTTGCACTTGTTATTTGATTTCCCTTATTTCAGCATCACACAATTTTTCCCCTCAGAATGTATCTTCTAACATTTGCTAGTTTATTAGCATCTATAATATCTATTTTATCACTGTCGCTGTTTCGTTCAATCTGTTTAAGAAAACTATCCTCAGTATTATTGGATTCCAGTTTTTATAACGCAAATAAGAAGCAGTACATCATTTCCATATATTCTCCACTTGTCCATCTCTTTCGTTTTTTCATGCTTTTTTGTTTTGGTAGTGAACCTACAGAATCAGGAGTGGGAGCAGTCCCGTCCTGGTGACCATGTAAACTATTTTCATGGGATAAATTAGACCAAGTAGCACATTTTTTAACCTCAGGCTGCTCTCCCTTTGAGGGATGCTTCCCTTGTTGACCTGCGGGATGGACGAGGCGGTATCCACGCGGCTTTATTATTATTATGGAAAGCATGGTTTACAATGTTTGTGTTCTTCAATCCTTTGAATATGCCGGGATCAAGCTATGATCCTGAGGCTAAGTCATGCATAGAGTTCTTCTTAGTAAATATGCAGTTCCAAGAAGCACCATTTTCTGCCGTTCTTAGATTCAAGCATTACCAGGTATTTGTTCAACATACCGAATTATTCCTTTTCTAATAAACCCAAGAGCTCCTATTACAAATGGAATGACAGTCGTTTTAAGTGTTCTACATTTTGCTTATTTCTATTTCGAGATCTTTGTATTTTGCAATCTTCTTAATCTCTTTTTGATGATACAGCCATATCAATTAAAGTACAACAACTCTTTGATTTATCCTTGATTACGATATCTGGCCTGTTTGCTTTGATTTCTTGGTCTGTGTCATTGGGCATATCCCACAAAACTGTAACATTATTTCCTTCAACAATTTTGGTTGGTTTATTTTCATACCATTTGTTACTGACTTGAATCTGGTAGTGAGTGAGTGCCTTATCATATCTTTTTAAATATTCCTTTTTTGCTAGGACAGGACAGCCAGATATAATGTGCTCCAAACTTTCATCACATTCATAATAATTATTATGTATTTACTTTCTGCGTAGTTTATTACGTCCTTTACAGCGGGGTCCAAAAAATGGTCCTAAGGCGCTAGAGGATAGCTGTTGCTTTCTACTTTATTGATAATACTCTCCGTAGTATGTGTGCTATTTCAAGGAGGACTATCTTCTGGATTTCTTGAGTGTTGATATTACCAGGGATTTTCTCGGTGTATTTTTCTAATCCCTTCTTCACAAGTCCAAAAGCTCCTGTAATCAATGGTAATGTTGGTCCTTGTGCCCCACATCCTCTTGATTTCAATCTCTAAGTCTGTGTACTTTGACAACTTTTCTGTTACTTTGACAGAGGTGTTCCGTTCAGATGGTATCGCCATGTCCATAAGGATGCATTCTTTGTTTGTCTTGTTCTTGATAACGATATCTGGCCTATTCGCTTTGATCTCTCTGTCGATCTGTATAGACATGTCCGATAGGGTTGTGATCTCGTCGTTCTCTGTGACTGTGTTGGGCTGATGTTCGTACTAATTATCAGCTGTCTTTATTTTGTATTCCCTGCAGACCTTCCAATGTAAGTAAGCTGCCGCCTTATTGTGTCTTTTGATATACTCTATCTTTGCTAGCTCTGGGCAGCCCGAAATGATGTGTTTAATGGTTTCCTCATATTTTCCACAGATCCTATACTGTGGGTCTGTTCCACCCTTGATGATGCGGTGGTGGCAGGATCTTGTGGCCAAACTCTGATCTTGTGCATCGATGATTAGGCCTTTAGCCTCAGCTTTTAGTCCGATGGATTTAAGCCACTTGTTGTTTTTTCTTGGTCTACATCCAGCTCTTTGATTCTGTTAGGATACTTTCCATGCATTGCCTTTTCTTCTCAGGACTTCTGCATTTGTATATGACCGTAGTGTTTTGCTTCCTGTTTGTCTCTGGGGGCATATTTTGTTGTTGTTTCATTCTCTTCTTCTTCTTTACCTTTGGGATCCTCCCTGTTAGGGATCGCCACAGCGGATCATACGACTCCATTTGCTGCAGTCAGCAGCATCTTCCCTTCTCACTCCCACCCCCCCTCATGTCCTATTTTATGACATCCATGTAGCGTTTCCTTGGTCTTCCTATCTTCCATCTCCCGATATAGTCCTCTTTACTTCTGATCACTTGCCCATACCATCTAAATCCTGCCTCTCTTTGCTTCTCGCTCAAACATCTAACATGTGGCGTACATCTGATGTATTCATTTTCCAAGTGCCCACATCATCATTCTCAATTCTGCCACCTCCAGCTCTGCTTCATATTTGTTTGTTGTCGCTACTGATTCAAGCTCATACAGTAAAGCTGGCCGTACTACCGTCATATATTTTCCCCTCCATTTTCGGTGGTAGCTTTCTATCACATAGTACTCCTGTTACCTTCCTCCATCCACCCCAAACCTGATTGTATTCTCTTATTAACTTCTATATCGCATCCTCCATCACACTGTACTGTTGATCCCAGGTATTTGTCTTCTTCCCTCCTTACGTCTGATCCTTGCATACTTAACGTATCATCCTCTTTTCCATTCAAGACCATTGTGGTCTTGAACGGAAATTTGTCTCGAAATTTTTCTGTTTTTGCTCTGCTTACATTCATTCCCCTTTTCTCCAAGGCATCTCTCCATTTTTCCAGTTATTCATGTTTTTTAATAACCTTACATACTTCTCTGCTACTCCGGATGTTTTCATGCAATACCACAATTCTTCCCTTGGCACCCTATCATACGCTTTTTTCAAATCTAAAAATACACAATGAAATTCTTTTAGCCGTTCTCGGTGTTTCTCCTTTAGAATTCGCAGAGCAAATATTCCGTCCTTTGTGCTCTTTCCTGGAATGAATGCGTACTGTTCCTGGCTGACATCTACCTCTTGCCCGATCTTTGCATCCAAAAACTTCTCCCACAACTTCATGGTGTGCCTCATCAACTTGATGCTCCTGAAGTTGCCACACTCTTGTGCATCTCCTTTGTTCTTGTAAACAGGAATCAAAAGACCCCTTCTCCATTCGTTCGGCATCTCCTTACATTCCAGGGTGCTGTAGAAAAGCTTCGTAAGAATCTCTATATGGAAGTCGTATGGATAGGCATATTGTCTGGGCCTGCAGTCTTTTCCACCTTTGTAAAACCTTTCTTTCTACTGTCAAAAGCCTTCCCTTGTCATCTTTGATCACTCTAACATGCTGGATATCTTTTGGTGCCTTGTCCCTTTGCTTTGCAATACGGAATAAATCCTTTTCACCCTCTTTTGTTTGCAGTCTGTCGTCCAGACCTCTGTAGGCCTTCTTCTTTGCCTTGGCCAATTCTTGCTTCGTTTCCTTACGTCTGGTCTCATACTCTCTCTTGTCCACCTCTTGGCCTGTTCTGTTGACCAACTTCTTTGCTTTCTTCTTGTTTTGAATACTTTCCCGTACTGCATAATTCCACCACCATATTTCCTTGTTCGACTTTCGACACCTTCATGTTACGCCCAGGATTGTCTTGGCTGCTTCTCTAGTTCTCTCAGTAAGCTTATATCTACTTCCATACACATCTGTGGTTGAATTCAGCGACTCTAGCAACTGCCGGTTGAAATATCTCCACCACTTTATTTTTGGTTCAAGTTTCCTTTTACTTTTCCACTTGCTCTTGATCCTTAGCTTGCATACTATCAGCTTGTGCTCTGCAGCAATACACTCTTCTCCCAGTACATAGCAGTCAATTTCTTCGTGGTGCCTTCTTTTGTAAGCTGGGTAGTCAACTTGGCTACTTCTTCCTCCACTTTTATAGGTGATTCTCTGGTCCTCTTTCTTCTTAAAGCATGTATTTAACACTGTCATCTCTGTTCTCTTAACAAAGTTCACTAACATCTGACCTTCTTCTTTTCTCTTTCTAAAGCCATATCTTCCCATCACCTCCTCATCCCATCTGTTCCCTTTTCCAACGTCTCCATTGAAATCTGCTTCAATCACGCTTCTCTCTCCTCGAGGTATCCTTATGCATATTGTGTCCACGTCTCTCCAAAGCTTGTCTTTATCTTCAATCACATTCAGTATTGTGCCATCTACATCTAATTTCAAGCTCATCACTTTGTCAGAGATTCTCTCTACTCCTAGCCCCCTTTTTGTATAGCAAGGTCCCAACACAATTCCTACTCTATTTCTTTTATTTTCCTCTCCATGGAATATTAGCTTGTATCCATTCCAAAGTTGCCTGGACTTGCTTCCTTTCCATCTGGTTTCTTGGATGCATAATATATCAATGTTTCTTCTCTCCAACGTATCTACAATTTCCCGTCCTTTTCCATTCATCATTCCTACATTTAGTGTACCAATTCTCAATGTCGTTTGCCTAGCTCTGTTCTTTATACTCTCTTCTTTCCTTTTTGTGCCTCCTCTTCTTTTCTCTCCTTTTCGTTGTTGTTCAGCAGTAGTACACTTTCCGGCAACACCATACTAGTTAGTGGTGCTGGCGGTCGTTGGTAACCCGGGCCTCGACCGATGCAGTACGTATTGATGACTTATGATCCGCATAACTTTGAGTTTGGCAGGTTCTTCTACAGCTGCATGCACTTGCTGAAGCCAACCACAGCTTTTAGGGGTGTGTCTAGCCTTTGGTAATCCAATACGTACTCACACGGCAGTGAGGGATTTTTAACCCATTCCTTGGTGAGCAATTTGGTGAATGTCAGGACGATCCACACGCCGGTGGGCCCTGCACACTACACCTAACGAGGAACTCATCCTCCGGTAACAGAAAATTGGGTTGCTACTTCCTGGTCAGAGCCTCGTTGATTCAGAAGTCGCTAGACTTCATATCCAGGGCGCACCACGAGAACGTGAGGCTGACTTGGCCGCAGAGTGGGTCACAGACAAGCTACGTGATTTCGCCTTTCACCAGGAGGTTGGTCTGTCCCAGTCACAGGCGTAGACTGGATTGAGCACTCTACGCCCCATTACACCCCTCACGCCCCTTGCGCCCCTTACGCTCCTTACGCCCAGTTGTTTTTCCATTCTCTGTCCGTGGTATTTCTGGGGTATTCAGCTCCTTCTTAGATTTTGCTTCTTCTTTTTTGATCAAGTAGAGCTTTTTTCTATCTTCATCATATTTCACTAGTTGGAGAAGTGGATATTCTGTTAATGTTAGGTATCTATCGAGGCCTGTGGTGGTAGTTTTCACTAGGTCAGTTTGAGTTAGACCAGGCCTCTTCCTTCTCTTCTTGGTAGGTATAGTCTGTTGACATCTGCTTTTGGGTGGTGCATCTTTTCCATGGTCAGTATCTTCCTGGACTTGGTGTCTAGTTTTTTGAGCTCGCTCAGTTTTCAGTTGACGATGTTACAACTGTACGCTACTGCAGGTACTGCTTTGCATTTGATAGCTTCGAATAGGTTGACCACATTGAGTTTGCTTTTCAGTACCACTCTCACTCTTCTATAGTACTCTTTCCGGATCTTCTTCTTCATGGCAGAGTGATGAATGCTGTCTCCTTCGTTCACTCCTAGGTACTTATATGTGTCCTTTTGCTCTATCTCCTTGATGATGGTGTTGATATAAAGGTCTATGTTAGTGGTCCGAACTCCTTCTCTCCATCATCAATAAAAGTCTTGACGGTGGTGAGCAGGACTGGCAACGGTCTTTAACTCGTCCATGTAGAAGAGGTGGTTAACTTTGCCATACTCTGATTCGTACCCATAATTGGTTCTATTCAGCTTACCCTTATCTTATTCTATTCAGATTAAAGTTTTGGATAAAGGTAAGCTAGGTGCCTGCATCACACCCAAATGTGTGCGATATTGATGTTAATTAAAACAGCATATGACCTTGCAGGTGGGGCCTATTTAGGTTTCCCAGTTTAGGTGACCCATTCTACTTAAAACGATCTCCATAGCGAAACTTCACCTAAAACTTCAGAACTACTGTAAGTAACAAGTGCGAACTCGGTACTCAGCTCTTCAGAACCTGAGGTCCATGCTCACGACACCTAGATATGATGCTCCCCCACTATTCCCGCCCGTTAATAAAAAATTCGTGACGTGTCAGCACTTTCTGGACATGCACAACTGGTTAAGGTCATGTAACTGACTGGCAAATCTGCAGTTTGAGGGGGAATGTTTGATGTAGCCCATTGATAATTACCAGGCAAAACTAGTTCGTGTGCCCCACCAATCAATGAAGATTATTATTATTATTATTATTATTATTATTATTATCCGGTTCAATGTTTCACTTCTCGACTTTAGTTCTTGATGTCGGTAAATTAACTTGAAAGCAGGCAGCAACAAGCCACCAGAGGTTTCAAGTTTACTTTTGCAGTCTCTTACAA
>RDPX01000480.1:309627-320628 GCA_003991215.1 Morbakka virulenta
GTGAGCGAGTGAGTGAGTGAGTGAGTGAGCGAGTGAGTGAGTGAGTGAGTGAGTGAGCGAGTGAGTGAGTGCGTGAGTGAGTGAGTGAGTGAGCGAGTGAGTGAGTGAGTGAGTAAAAATAAAGGGTTTTCTTTTTGTTGTCTTTGCTGGTGGTTTTTATGAAACGTCAAACAGTCCGAAAAAGTTGAGTTTTTGTTAAAGACATTTTTAAGATACTGGGGTACCTCACAACAACAGAAAGCTCATTTTTTCCAGAATATATTATCATATCACGGAGATGAGATATCTAGGGACATCTTGAAGAGCAGATTGTTTGAACATGTGAAATTGCACTCTTCCACTCAATAAAACAATCCCTTGTGTCTGAAAAGGTCAAAAGGAATTGATGAAGCTGAAAGTTGCTTTTTAACATTCCAACCCAGGATGTTCGTTGAAAAACAGCGAATTTTAGATATTACAAGTTCATGTGATGCCAATTGATTTTATGAGTAATACTAAAAAAAGGAAAAAGATCATTATTAGCTGTACACCGTTTATTCATACCTCTCCAAAAAGTTCTGCACGCTTCATTCCCTGAGTTTATTTGATACGACTTCTGTTTCCATGTAAACAGTACTAAAACAAACGTGCAACCCTCTCAACTATGAGTCCCTTTTTTAATATTTCATGACATTACTCCTTGACGAGCATCAATATAGTCAAGAATATGTCTAACACAATGTTAAAAATTCCAGAGTAACATCAAAGAAAGGTTAATAATTTTTTAATTAAAGTGATTTGATTAAAATAGACTCCATTCTTTTCTTGCTGTGTCATGTTTTACTCTATTAACAAAACTGGGAGCCAATATATCTACTTTCTTTTTCATTGTTGCTTCCGATAGTATAGTAAATAACTGTCTTCCAAACAGTGAGTATTTTCAGCACACAAATAATGGAATACTGTGTTAATTATAATCATGAGTATTTAGATAAACACACACCATATTGAAATTCCTGATCTACTGGATCAACAGTTATTTGAGGGAACAATTTGTTTATGGAGTCATAAGTTTTGAATGATATTGCCAATTGGGATAAATTATAAGCAGTTATTGTGAGAGAAATTATGAAATTGCCTATCTTCTTAGAGAATTTGTGAATCGTGATATTACAAGGTGCTGAACATTAATTGGAGTATCTTATTGTGTGAATCATTACAAATGCTTGCTTTTTTCAACCCATTTCACAAAAATGATTTTGCATTTCAGGGGAAAGAAATTCCTTTGTCCTGGCCGTTTCATTCTGCTGAATGACAATAATATCCTAGGTGGTATGGAGGATACTGAATTGTTTATTTAAATGTCACGTACCATAGAAAGTGTAGTCTGTAGTCTATACGATTTACTCACAATTAATCAGAAATTTCAAGAGAAGCAAATGTTTGGGAGCTGGTTTAACCTTTTCTTGGCAATTCTTCCAGTTCGATGAAATATCTTGAGATTATTTCTGTTGCAAAACCATTTGCTTCTGGTAAAGGTAGAAGTATTTCTAAACGATAAGAAATAGAGCATTTGTTTAAACATGCAATGCAAAAGATATAGGAGAACTAGGTTAGATGGTTTCAGGTATCTTCTTTCTGGAAGTTTAAATGACTCGGACCTGATTTAGCTATTTAAATATTTGATGTATATATTTCAGAGAATTCTAAAATATAATAAAGCAATGAAAAATAATGACATAAAGTAACAATCTATGATTTAAAATTGATATAATCTCATATTCAAAAGATTTAAAAATTAATTATGAAATATTAATATCAAGCAAGGCAGGAAAAAGAAAGAGAATGAAGGGTTATGAAAAGACAACAAGGCTCTGTATGATATCCTTATACTTGTATAATAACCAACTACAGAAAGTCTGAATTACAGTACAGTTGCAGTGTAACCTAAAGGTGCAGATTTCAAGCGGGTAGACAACTTTAGAACTTGACAAAAAGAAAAGTACATTGGTTGAAGATAAGGTCAGAAAGGGGATCTGGCTAAGAAATTCGTCAAAAGCCATTCTGAGGATCTGGGAAAAAAATGACTTAAAAAGGGAAAAAATCCCAAAACAGTTTTAAATCATGAGCATGCCATCAGGTTTTGACAGTAAAAATCTTAAGGTAGTCCATGATTCAATTTTATCTTTGAAAGTTGATAACAAGGAACAAGAAAACTTTAATCGATTGAAAAATGAAGCATAAACAGAGTGAAGTGATAGAGGACACAGTTATATGATAAAAGAACTATATGATGAATATTTATTTCAGAAGGAAAATCATGAAAAAGATTATTATTTGGTCATTAAATTTAAAAATGATCACTGATTAAGGGTAAAACGTAGCCTTGGGCACCTAGTTGCTTGTTAGATGATTAGTTGATTATATCACATTGTCTTTCACCTTTATTTATGTACATATATGTGCATACGTTATAACCCCCACTCCACCCAATAAAGGCCCAAGGACTATGTCAATTCCTGAGGGTAAAGATGACTGAAAAAGGCGAAGTAATGAAAATAAAAGAAACTTATTAGCTGATAGAGTATTAAAGTAAATTTAAAGGTGTAGAGGTTTTATTCTTAAGAAAATAACAGACAAACAATTTTTCACACAAAAAGATATTTACGGAAACAAGATGTGAAATTGTCTTACACATTTGGCTCAGAGAAAAAGAAAGGATGATGAACTATTATTAATTTGATTAGTAGTGTCTTCACTGAAAATGATTTTTAGGGAGAAATCAAGGTACTACTCTCTTCAGTTGAGAAAACGATTTAACGAATTGAAGGCACACAGAAGAGGCGGCAACAGTATGGAAGCATTTGTCGTTTTGAACCGCGGTATGAGACGAGATGAAGTTGGAAGAAGATTTTAAGAAGGGTATTTTAGGACCAAATTAAGAATCAAATTTTTATATTGCTTTTTTTCAATAGATTAGGCATACCTAACCCTGGCATTTCTCAAGATCCCTTTACAGTAGATACCAGCAGCTCTAAGATATTTTCGATTGTCAGTTAAACGATTTAACTTTTTAAAAGTAAAAAAGTGGTTTCTGCAGCGAGTGAGAATTAGAAATAAAAGATCTTTACCAGTCAGCTTTGTTTTACAAAAATACTGTACAGTAGAAAGGTACATGTCAGTTCTCCTTAAATTTGATCTATATACTAACAGAGGCCCTGGGACAATGAGAAAAGAGCGTTCTACTGCGTGTTGGACCAGTGCTAAATGTTTCTACTCCCCTTTTGTAGTTTCCATTGTACAAACCTGCATTGACTGTCGAGATTACCTGGCATTTCTCATCAGTATTCTCAGAATTATATTAGTTCTGTGGCTTATCAAACTGATTGTTCGATGAAGCTCACATTCACTTGCCTATGCCTTTTTCTAAAAATGCAGTGAATATTGATTTTAAAAGATCTTTCTTGTTTGTTTTGGTCTACAAATGGTAATTTAAAGTACGCAAATTACACCCTCTTAACAAAGTTAGAAATGTTCCGCCTCTGAGGTTTCAAAGTAAAGCTTCCACAGATGTAGCAAAATATATGTGGATCATTTGGGCACTGTCTTCTGTGAGATTTAGAGGTCATTGTTAGATCAGCAAGATATCCTACAGACAAATACAAAAAAAAGGTTGCTGTCTATCTTAGTTGTTCCTTGAATTTCTACCAAACCCGCCAAACTTTAGGCATTGTTTCACAAAAAAAACCAGAAGGATAAAAACAATAAAAAATAAACGTCAATGTAATATTCAAAATAAAAACACTACCTGCGGACAATGTTGTGTAAGTTGAAATCGGTTTGTTTACTTTTATACCATAAAAAATGGAAAGGTCATGCATGTTTCAAAGAAAACGAAGATGTTCTCTAGTATATTGGAAGACTAAATGAAAAGTAAATCTTAAACCATCCCACCCTGTCGCTACACTACTGAATAGAAGGATATTTTTTTCTTGAAATTCATGAAAATGGGATATATACCTATAGCGAAAAAAAAGCATGATATGAAAGAGAAAATCTAAGATCAGATTTGAATTCGGCACCTTCAAATTAGTGTAAAACTGTTCTTAAATTCCATGCCAGAAAAACATTTTTTTTCGTATATCAGTGTTTTTTGCTCTGTTAAGGGCATCCTTAGTCATGCCGGTAGCTTTTTGACAGCTTTGATCAATAACAGTCACACAAGTACCCCTCATCAGTTCTAGTGCTTTTTTTCAGTGTTGTTTCTGTAACAAATTACTTTTTACTAGATTGGGTTTTAGCGGAATCCCGATCATCCTCCTTTCTTACGCTGGGCTTGAGACCAACCAGACGGTGGTGTTTGTGTTCTAAACAAAATAAAATTCTTTGTGAATCAGATACATAGTATGATCTTATGAAGATTAATAACAAGAAAGGAAAGCTTAAAGCTTTAAACACTAATGTTTATAATTTTTTCCTTCTTTTTCTTTAATCTATTTACAGGCACAGCGGAATATCCAAAAGACACACTGGCATGAATAAGGTAGTGTTGGGCTTCTTCGAAATCAGACTGGGTACCTCTCCACATTTTGATTCATCCAAATGCCAGTTAATCTACCTTTTCCTTATTCTGTTGTAACATTGGGACAGGTGACCTCAAAAGTGAAAAAAATAAAACAGTTTTCTATTCATCTTTCAAATTGAATTAGTCTGGTATGCCACTTATATTCTAAATAAAAAATTACTAGAGATACATAAGAAAAATGCAGCCCCAAAACTGATATACCTATGTATAACTGTTTTTAAAGGATAAATGACTGCTATTACTAGTGACATGACACTAGTTAGCTTTTTGTTTTACTTTTTTCTAATAGTCTTTTCATCATTTTGACCAGAGGAGCTTTTGTGAATATGCGGGTGTGGAAAAGCTGAAATGGCAAATCGACAGGAGCAATAGTAGTGTGCAGTGAAACACTATATACTTGGGCTCTATAAGGGGTATTAAACTGTCATTACCTTCCCTACACTCAATGCAACAATCTTTATCACTAGTGTAATCATCAAAGCACTCTTTATAGTTATAACCATTGTCTGAATTATCATCAGTGTAGTCTCACTCGTCATCATTATCAACATAGCATCATCAATTCCTGCAATGTGTGGTTTCGGATTTTCTTTGGATTCATATTTGAAAACATATTTATATATTATATATTACATATATATATATATATATATATATATTCATATTTTGTTTTCTAAAGAGAATAAAAACAGAATTATTATGGAATGTGATTATAGCTGTGAGTCAAGCCGTAATGGCTACAGGAAAAGAATGCGTAATGTGTGGATTAGTTGAGATGTGTATCCAGTTACTGAACAAAAATTAGTAGGCCAGAAGAATCAAATCACAAAAAAGCCGTGGCTGTCAAATCTCGAGCTTGAAGAGATAAAACAATAAATCGAGGATGCATCATATGGACAGATGGAACATGAAATCAGGTATGGGAGTAGATTTGAGGACGTTATTAAGCTGTAATCAGATTTTGATCATGGGATAGCTGATAAGAATTGTTATTTCTCACTTTATGAGGAAATAAAACATGAAGAGAAGAAGTTGATTGAACAACTAAATGAGAAAGGATTGCGATTTATGAAGGAGGAGGCAAGACAAAGGATTTAAGCCAAAAACGATAAGATTACAAGAACCAAGCAATACCAACAGAATAGACAATTGAAGAACAACGAATGATGGATTTTATAAACAACTGAACGGCAAAAGAGAGTAGAGTGAATGTGAAGTTCCCCATGTAGATGAAGCAAGGCAGTTCTGATCAGACTTGTGAAGTATACAGATTGAATACAATGAAGACGCAGAATGATTATAAGACTCAAACACGAGGATGAATGCTGGACCATGACAAGCAGAAGTGAAAATTATTGAAGAGAAAATAAAAAAGATTCTTAAAAATGTACCAAACTGGAAGGCACCTGGACCAAAATAATGTACTAAGGTTCTGGCTAAAAACTTAACAACAATCGATAAATATTTAGAGAAATATGTTTTACTGCATGCTTCGAGGGACAGACAATCGAGGGACAGACAGCAGCTTGGATGACAAAGGGCCGTAGCATTTTATTACAGAAAGACAAGTGAAAAGAGAAATAACGCAAGTTACTACCGTCCCATCACATGTTTACCTCTTTGTTGGAAGTTACAAACAGCATTGATATCTGATGACATTTACTCGTTTTTGTAAAAAAACCAGCTTCTACCTGAGGAACAAAAGGTCATACAAAAGGAAGAGAAGAGAAACAGCAGATCAGTTGTACATAGACAGGATGATACTCAGAGAGGTTAGAATAAGGAAAAAGAACTTGACAATGGGATGGATTGACTATAGGAAAGCATTCGATATGGTGCCACCTTCCTGGATTCTGGAGTGCTGACGTATCATAGGAATAAACAATACTTTAGTGCATTTCCTAAAAAAGATAATGGAAGATTAGAGGATAGAGCTGACATGTAGTAATCAATCACTAGAAGAGGTTAAGTTAAATAGAGGTATTTTTTAGAGAGATATCTTATCACCCCTTTATTTGTTATAGTATTTATTGCTGTAACCAATAAATTGAAAAAGGCAAACCCTGGGTACCAATTTGCAACACGTAGAGAATAGATCCATGAACGATCTTAAATTGTATGGAAAGAGCGAAAAAGAACTCTATTCAATTATACAGACAGTCAGATTATTTAGTAAAGATATCAACATGGAATTTGGGATAAAAAAGTGTTTAACACTTGTAATGAACAGAGGAAAAAGTATCAAATCAGATGGAATCAAAATTCCAGATGATATAGTTATAAAATCACTGAAATAAGGGAAAGGATACAAGTATTTAGGGTTATTACAACCAAATAAAGTGCAGACAGAAGAGATGAAAGGGAAAGTGTGCTGCGAAGATTAGTGAGGAGTAAGAAAGGCACTTAAGACAAAGTTGAATGGGAGAAATATCATCAAGGGTATTAATGTGTGGGATATTCCTTGTGTTGAGGTTCTCAACTGCTTTCCTCAACTGAAAAAAGCCCGAACTTCAGGAGATGGATCGAAGAGCAGGGAAGCTCTTTACTGTATACGAGGGACTTTATCCGGGGAGTAATGTTGATATATTATACATACCCAGGAAAGAAGGTGGAAGAAAACTTATGAGCTTTGAAGATATTGTCAATCTTTCCATAAGTGGCCTAAAAGCTTATGTCAAAGACAGCAAGGAGAAGCTGTTAGTTGGAGTTTGAGGTGATACTGAAAATAAGGATGCTGAAATAGAAAGTAAGTTGAAGAAAAAGAACAGACAAGAAAGGAAACCCCACTGGAAAGAGAAAGAATTTCATGGCCAGTTTATCAGACAAACTGAGGATGTGGTAGATAAATGTCAATTGCTATGGCTGAAAGAAGGAGGCCTGAAGAAAGAAATCGAAACCCTCATTATGATAGCACAAGAACAGGCAGCGAGAACAAATCAGCTACAATATATTCAGAAAGCCATGGACAAAAGAGTTTGGTCAATAAAAACTGAAGGTGAAGTACAAGAACAGGCAATAAAGGAGAGGGCGAAGCTGAAAGAGTACAGGAGGCAGGCAGGACTTTAAAAAATTAGAATAAAGGAGGAAGTTAGAAAATACAAAGACAGGCCTTGTACAGTTCATATGAGAAACAAACCATGTTGCAAGAAAAGAGAAATGGAACCGGGATACCATGGAAACGGCAAAAAAGAGCCCTGAAACTGCAATTTTGGTAACACATGGACAGGCAATTGGAACAAATCAAATCAAAGCAAAGTTTCATGTCACAAGATGGAAGGGCGTGTTAAATATCTATAGAGGTCAACGAGACCTTCAATCTGATTGTAAATGAATACCAAACAAAAGAAGTACTAATACAATAACAATCAAAGAAGTGTCTATTGAAGACAATGAACAAATAAAGCCACAATGCTATTTTATTGTCCAAACAGACCATGTAATAAAGTTAAGAGAACCAGGCTGAAAGAAATGAGATTTTATGTAAAAGAAACATCAGATGATTTAATATGCTACTTATCTTGTAGTTCATAATGAAAAAGGAAAACCTAACGATGTCAGGTAAGGTTCAGACATTCTAGGACATAAAGATAACGATCTAGACTTTATTTACTGGTGCCTTTAGCACAATCCTAACTAGACGTACATTTAAATGAAATGGAAGTCGAAATTAAAGTAGAACAAATAGAGACCTCAAAAGAAGTCAAATTACAAGAGAGATATTGGAAGTCTTTGATGACATGGCTTCATTGGATTTAAAAGACAAAAAATTGGATAACAATACAATTATAATCACATTATGTGAGATGAATTAAATTAATAATAATAATGGTCATCATTCTCAAAAAATAAGAGGAGCCGTGTCTTAATGGTTAGTGCAGTTGGACTGTAACCAAGGGGTTCTCGGTTCAATTCCCCGAGTGGGAGAGGAGAATTTGGAACATTACAAAAGAAAAGCTATTGGTTGGCGTCAGAAAGGGTATCCGGCCAAGAAATTCCTCATAGCCAAAACAAGGTCCCTCTGAAGGGCACCGTCTGAGCCACAATGGGGAAAATGACGTTAAAACCAACCAATAAAACTTCCTACAAATTCTCACGAAATAGAAGTATGCTATCTTCAGTATCTGGTCAATGCCTGATCATACACTTATACCAGCAACAACCAATAATAATAATAATGATACTAATAATAATAATATTAATAATAATAATAATAATAATAATAATAATATGCCCTTTGGCATACATAACAACATGGCTCTTTTTGCCTGTGCGTTGTTGTTTTTGTCACCAAACAGGGCAATAACAAATATCCAGTCTGTATTCAATGCTGCAATACCACACTTAGTGCTAGTACTAAGAAATCGCTCCATTTATNGGCGCTGAATGTGGGTTTTTCACCCATCCATCACTAGATGGTGTGTAACGACTCGATAATAATAATAATAATAATAATAATAATAATAATTTTCAGGGAGACAGTCTGTCACTATTACTGTTTGTCCTGAGTATGACACCATTGTCATTGATATTGCGGGAGGTGAATGCGGTCTATGAATGGGGAAAAAAGGAGTATAAGGTAAACCATTTGCTGTTTATGGACGACCTGAAGTTATACACCAAGAATGAGGATCAGCTGAAAGTACTCGTGAGGACCGTCCACATGCTCAGCAGGGACATTGGTTTGGAATTCGGTATGAAAAAGTGTGGTGTCTTAACATTGAACAGAGGGAAAATTGTAAGAAGTGAAGGAATTAAACTAATGGATAGAGAAATAATGAAAGAGGTTGGGGAGGAAGGTTACACTTATTTAGGAGTTGTAGAATTAGTCAAAATCAAAGAAATTGAAATGAAAGAGACAGTTGGAAAGGAATACAAAAGAAGGTTAAAGCTGGTACTTAGATCAAATTAAATGGGAAAAATAAGATATCTGCGGTAAACACATAGGCAGTACCTATATTCCGGTATGGTGCTGGTGTCACTCAATGGGAAGAAAACGAGCTTAAAGATTTGAACAGGAAGACAAGGAAAATAATGATAATGTCTGGAGCTTTTCACCCAAAGAGAGATAGGTTGTATGTGAAAAGAAAAGAGGGTGGAAGGGGCCTAATAAGTGTAGAGTGTTGTGTAAGAAAAGAAGCGAATAGTTTGAAAGTTTATGCCTCTAATTCCGAGGAAAGAGTTCTGAAGGGCGTAGCAAAATTTGAAAAATTGTGTCGAGATCTTAAGGCAAGAAACGAAAAAGAAGGGACACAAAGGTGGATTGAAAAGAGACTGCACGGACAATTTATTAGAGATCTACCCTAGGCAGTAGACAAGGACAAAAAGTGGCAATGGTTGTCAAAATGTGATTTAATGGTTGGGACGGAAGTCTTGATATGTGCCGCACAAGAGCAATCGATCAGGACGAATTATGTGAAGTATCACATTGACAAAACGGCTGGTAGCCCGCTTTGTCGATTGTGTGTCCAGAAAGGTGAAAATGTGCAACACATTATCAGTGGTTGTGAGAAGTTAGCTCACAAGGAGTACAAGAGGCGCCATGATAATGTAGCGAGAAAGATCCATTGGGATATATGCCAGAAAAGAGGGTTGGAATGCAGTGAAAAATGGTACGAACATGCCCCAGAAGGAGTTGTGGAGAATGATGATATGAAGTTGCTATGGGATGTAAATATCAATGTGATAATGTGATCAAGGCAAGGAAACCAGATTTAATCTTAGTATACAAGAAGGAACATAAGACAATTATCATTGACAGAGCAGTACTGATGGATGTGAATGTTGAGGAGAAAAAAATGGAGAAGGTAGAAAAGTATCAAGATCTGAAAAGAGAGATAAAAATACTGTGCAAATTGAAGGAAGTAGAAGTGTTACCGATTGTGATAGTAGCTTTGGGATGTGTGACAAAAGGATTTGACAAGTAGGTTGGTAAGCTTCAGATTTACTGTAACTTGGGAGTACTTCAAAAGACTGCGTTATTAGGAACTGCGAGAATTTTGCGGAAAGTACTGGAGTTTTGAGGAAAAAAAGGAAATGCTGTTAGCCCATGATCATTTGTTATGGTTCACTTATCAGCATAAAATGCGGTGATAACAACAGCAAGACACACTTTGTAAAAATGAGATAATAATAAACAAAGTTCATGTCCAGCATAACAGCCCGCACAGGGAGATGGTATTCACCTGCCGGACGAGAAAACTTAACCCCGGCTACCGACCAGTAGCTTTAGAGGTTAAGCACCTTCCTCAATATGTTGGTAGTTCCAATGATGGTAGATGTTTGGAGTCCACCCAAGACATCAGGGATGCCCAACTCTTTCAAACTGCGCTCCAAGCGCTTCGTCACCACTCCTAAGCTTCCCACGACGATTGGGACAACGCTGGTACATACACTATGTAACTTTCGGATTTGTTGGGCCAAGGGAGAATACTTAGTGA
>RDPX01000480.1:329737-340848 GCA_003991215.1 Morbakka virulenta
GCGAAACGGAAGTAACATTACTGTCAACAGTAAAATGAATTTGATTTCCATGACATAATGAGTATTTTGAATATATTTCAATGTATTAACATCATCATCAGCAAAATATTTTTAATAATATTATTTATTCCTACGAATAAAAAGAAAACAATCATTTGAGATCAAGTCAAAAAGTGACAAAATATGCCTCAACGTTAATCAATCTAAAGCTTGTAGGTTTTGATATAAAAATGAGTGATGGCGGAATTTGTGATCTGTCCCAATACAATTAATATCGTAAACATTGAATCTCGTATGTACCTGGTGTTTACTTTCAGTTTGTTATGTGTACAGAGTATTAGATAGAGTTAGATATGAACAACAAATGATGTGTATTTTGACATCAGTATACATTGTTTTTCAAAATGTAATAACAAATCTTGCGACTATGTCATGTTTTCCTAAAATGTACACAAAGAATCAGCAGCACAGTTTTCTTGGGGAACGCACTTTCCAAGCCTTTTTCTCGGAAAATATTTCGTGATACAAAAGATCTTGAATTTGAAACTCAATCCTCTACATACTCTGGTCGGGATATTGTTGTAAAAAAGAATTCTACCTAGTATATTAATAAAAAAGAATAATTTCTGTGTACGACAGGTCAAGCTCTGTGTTGATTTTTCATGTTTACGATACAGACCAAATATGAGAACATGTCATTAATAAATCGATAAGATTCTAGTTATACAATAACAATTAATTTGTCACTGAAAATGCTCTACAGTTCAAAGTTGTTATGCTACACTTTTTGTACGTACATTGATGGTTATTCATGAATAAAAAACTCAGCTTGATTAATAGTAGCTATTATCAAAAATAACTGTTCTAAAAAATCTTCTACTTTTTATCTTTGAGCTTAAAAAATACGTTCTCCACTTTATATTGCATGAGGTTTGTCTGATTTGATTATATAAAGAGTAAGTCTTTTATTTTTTCATAGAGTTTTAGCACAAACACCTAACCAGAAAAATAAATGAATACTTGCATAACCTATTTTTTAAGTATGTTGTAGGTGTTTCTCTTCCTGTGTTTGTTATTCCCGGGAAAACAGTATGGAATGAGCTTTAACTGTCTAAAAATTACTCCATATGGTCAATGTATTGTAAATCCTATGATGACCCTAGTCCATTTTCTCGTCTGCACAAGGTCAAATTGTCCCAAATTGTCCCAAATTGTCCCAAATTGTCCCAAATTGTCCTTCATGAGCTGAACAAGGGTCGAGAAAGGATTCGTAGCATCGTAAACAGATTACTCACTATCCCTATAGAGCAAATGGGTTTTGCTTTTGAGGGTCGAGCTTCTATTTCTAACGGGTACAAACATGTAGGACAGGTCGGAGAAAAGGATTAAATCAAAGGGAAACCTTATGATTTAGCAAGGTGGTTGTTGCGATTTGTAGGTGACAACGATTCTAGTTTTGATCGGATTGATCATTTTTATCGTATTACACTTGGAATAACTCTCTCAATGCTAACTCATAGCTAAAATCGGATTCCTCCTCACTCCACATTTGATAGAGCCATTATTTTTTTAATGAGAAAATACTTTTCACAATGAATATAACAATGTCAAGTGATACCCTGTACAAAGTATTTGTAACGTCTTGTAATTGAACCAATGTGTATGAAGAGGATTATGCCAGATTTTTATATTAAAGTATCTTCTTTGGTTTATTACCCCACGAAAGACAATTTTCTAAAAGTATCTGAAGACATAAACTTAAACTGTTGTGAAGAGTTGAAAGGTATGTTCTTACCATAAAACTACTAACAGAAACAAATAGCATCGGTCAGATTTTCTTGTTGAAAAAGAGACATACGACATTTTTAATAAATGCCTAGAAAATTATCGATCTTTACTGAATTTCAACTTATCTGCCAAATATGTGAAGGCTCCAATGAAATCATAGCAAGTCGCTAATTTCATAATCAGAGAAATACTCGCAGAGTATATACCGAAGTATATAGCATATACAGAAGTATGAAATAAAAACTCACAGTTATTAATCTGATGCAAAATTAAGGCTGTTAGTAGATTGCATTATTTTCATTAAAGTCCCACGAAGAAGCAGAAAGTGAATCCACACAAATCCAAAAGTTAGAGGAGAGTTTTTTAGAAAACTTAAAGGGGGATTTAAAAAAATACAAAAACGTCAAAGATGTTGAAAAGATAAATGTCGCAATTATAACTGCTTGCCTTTTGGTCGAAAGCTTTTTGCCGGCACTCGGTTGGAGCAAGATGTTAGAATAACATAAATTAATCTGCGGATTTAAGCAATACAGAATACAAGGGAAGATCACCACTATTTGTGATGGACTGAGGCAAACAGTTAGCACTGAAGGAAGCGTGTTACTTATTGTGATTTGCTGTCTAAATCAATAGAATACAATATACATAATATGAAAATATTGGAAGTATTCGAAACTTGACATCGACTTCTTTGTTGCTGGAACCACGTATCGCGATGACAAAGAATTCAAGCAACAGGCTTGTTTCTCGAATTTTCAAAAGGCCGGGATTTGTTATTTCATTTAGCTCATTGATGTTAAATATACGAATGGGTGGTTTTTGGCCAACCGCTTCGATCAGGTTAGGGAATACCGCGATGAACATTTTGCACGATTTTAATGAAACTAAGAGTTATTCGCAAAGGTTACCACAGCCCAAAGTAGGATAGAGAATGAACTCTCTACCCTTCTAAAATGCTTTGTGGAGTAATGGAGTGCGAAAAATATAGCCTCTGATAATCAAAGCCCACCCTCTGTCATTCCAGACGCGAGAGTATTTAAACTGACATAAGGAAAGGGCGAAGGCGATCCACTGGTTCCTAAACAAGCTGCTTATGGGTAGATCGGACTCGTTAGCAGTGGGAGGCAACCCATCTAGGAGAAAGCAACTCTGACTCCAAATCCCCTAATAATGGGATAAATGACAACTCACTGCCTTGTGAGTGAATGTTTACATCAAAGACTAAGCACACCACCTATAACTGTGTTGTTGTCAGTCCTTGCCAGCATGGGGTTAGAGAATTAGTATGCAAAACATAAATGAATCTCGACACGAAGAATACAAAGAAAACAGCTATAGCATATACTGCAAGCAACACGCAGAATCGACGCCCGGGTACAGCGAGAAATGGATAAGGGGTAACGCAACCATCCCAATTTAAGCTAAAGAAGTCAAGGTTGGCAGTTGTAATGTTGGGTCTCTGAACCAAAAAGGCAGAGAGATCATAGATGTAATGAGGCGTTGATAGATCGACATATTTTGTGTGTAATGGAAACCAAGTGGAAAGAAGATAGAACGTTAGGAGAGTTAGGTCAAGGATATAAGCTGATATACCATGGAATAGATCAGAGAAGAAATGGCGTTGGGGTTTTGGTAAGCCAGTAAATGAAGAGAAGTGTAGTGGAGGTGAAGAGAGTAAGTAGACCTATGATCAGGATCAAGTTGAAGATAGAGAACTGCAAGTTGAACATCATAAGCTCTTATGGACCCCAAGGTGGATGTAGAGACGAAGAAAAAGTTCAGTTTTTCAAGGAAGTGAAAGAGTTGATTACGAGTATACTCACGAAGGAGCCTGTGATCATGGATGGTGACCTGATCGGACATGTTGGAAAGGAATGGAGAGGAAAAGAGAGACATCTGGGGCCATTTGGTCATGGCTTGAGAAATGACAAAGGGCATCGAATTTCAGAGGCGGTCGGAGCACTGGATTTGCTTATCGTCAATACCTGGTTCGAAAAAAGAAATGTACACTTGATCACATACTTGAGTCTTGAGTCTTGAGTCAGCTTGACTATCTACTTACAAGGGGAGAGCATAAAAGTTTGATACAAGACTCTAAAGTAATTCCAGAAGAAACGACAGTAGCCCAACTTCGGCTGCTAAAAATGGAGTTGAAGATCAAGAGAAAGAAAAAGGAGTATGTCAGGAGGGACGAAAGGATACAGATCTGGAAACTTGACAATAATAATCTCTGAAGTGATTTCAACCGAAAAGTACTGGAGAAGATAGCAGAAACGAATGAAGAGGCAACCATCGAAGAGGAGTGGAATAGTATGAAAAATATCTTACTGGAGAAATCAATAAAGGTGTGTGGAAGGACGAAAACAATGAAACTGATATGCAGAAAAACATAGAGGTGGTCAGAGGAAGTGTAACTGGCTGTGACGAAGAAAAGGAAGTCATTCAAGCAAATGAAGTCGAGTGAGAAAGCTGAAGCTGTGCAAAAGTACAAGGGAAAGAAGCGAGAGGCAAAGAAAGCTCTGGAAAAGGC
The DNA here is from genome assembly GCA_003991215.1 of Morbakka virulenta. Taxonomy (NCBI): domain Eukaryota; kingdom Metazoa; phylum Cnidaria; class Cubozoa; order Carybdeida; family Carukiidae; genus Morbakka; species Morbakka virulenta. The sequence goes on from RDPX01000480.1 coordinate 334,056, forward strand.
AAGAGCACGTTGTAGTGAGCAGTGATACCAGGATTTGGGCACAGGAATAGGTCAAAAAAGGATTGTCAAGGTTAAAAAAGCAAGAAACAGAGCAAAACGTTATACTTGGGATGTCACAGTGATCCAGGATGAGGGTGGAAAAGTGTTTGTAAAGGAATAGGAAGCTAAGGATAGATAGAAGGAGTATTTCAACCAGCTTCTAAATAAGGAAAATGATCGGAAAGAGTTGGAAGAGATCAAGGAAAGTGAGGGTCCAGAGATGAAAATCAGTGAGATCGAAGTAGAAGGGCTTTAAAGCAAATAAAAAAAGAAAAGGAAGCTGGAGTATCAAAAGTGACGTGTGAAATGTTTCAACCATTAGGACAAGAGGGCATCCATTTGGTTAAAAAACTCCTAAATAAGAGATTGTAGATTGATGAAGCCATTCCTGAAAACTAAAAGAAGAGCACCATGATACATGATATGATATGATATTCAAGGGAAAGGGCAACGTACTCGGGCCAAACACCGAGCCATCAAGTTGCTTGAGCACGGACTGAAGGTAAAAGACAGGGTCCTGCCGGGATAATGTATAGTGGATGCAATATTTAGCTAGAAGGAAACAGAGTGATGTGTAAGGCGTTTATTTGACTTGGAAAAGGCTTGTAATTGAGTGTCAAGGGAAGTTTTTTTACTGGTCTCCAAGTGAGAGAGGTGTAAGCGAGAATATGATAATACGAGTGGTCTAGAGTCTATATGAAGGAGGTCGCACTCGAGTCTAGTGTAGCCCTCGAGACACAGAACCCTTCCTTGTAGCTATAGAACTACATCAGCCCCCCCCCTTCCCTAAGGCCATTCTGTTTACATTTGTCATGAACACCAACAGTAGTACGGTTAGAGAGGGACCAAAAGACGAGTTCTTTTATGTGGACGACATGGCCATATCAGCAACCTCGAAAGAAGACCTACAAGACAAGAGAAGAGAGGGATGCGGCAGGCTGAATTGGAAAGCGAGAGACTCAATGTCAATAGGAGGAAGACGGAAGTGTTATTGTCTTCAAAATAAAGGGACATTCAGGTGAAAGTAAAAGATCAACATACACCGGAGATTAAACAGACTGGAACGTTTTGCTTCCTGTGAACAGTCATAAATGGATGTGGAGGAAGTAGGGAAGAAGTGAAGTCAAGGGTTAATAAAGCATGGAGAAAGTGGAAATAAACCAATGTTGTGGTTTGTGACAAGATAATCCTAGTGAAGGTGAAACTGAAAGTGTATAAGAGTGCCATACGACCCTGTTTTGTTGTATGGCATGAAAGCGATAGCATTGAAAAGATCGGAGGAGGGGTTACTAGAAAGCACTGAAATTGAGATTTTTAGGTGGATATGTGATGTATCCTTAATTGAGGACAGGACGAATAAGGGTATCAGAATGTTTGTTAAAGTAGTCAAAATCAAAACTACGGCAAAGGAGGCAAGACTGATGTGGTTGGGACACAATATTTAGAGAGACAAAGACAACACCTTGAAAAAGATATACCTGGTTAAGATAGAATGAGGAGAAAAGAAAGACAAAAGTTACAGTAGAAAGACACAGAAATAGAGATATGATTGAAGTTGGTTCTGGAGCAGTAATGTAGAAAGACTGAATGGCGTGGAAGAGAATTTATCGAGTGAATGACCCGACTCGAGGTTGGAAAATGGCCAAAGGAAGAAGAAAAAGAGGAAGATAATTAACCTAAGAGTGCCAGGCCCTCACTCCCTATAGCTGCATAAAACTTTGGCCTGGAGTGGTGAAATGTGATCGTACATAGGGACTTGTCCAAAGCCTTTCACCACACAAAATATCAGCTGTTGGACAGTGGAAGTGTTTCGCTGCAGTGTAAATCCTATTCTGTTCTTGTTCCGGTTCGTGGTGATGAACCTATTGCTGTTGACTTCAAATGTACCAAAACCTTCTTTTATAATGTTAAGGATTTCTGTCTTGAATGACTGAAATAGTTGCTCCAGTGTATTATCTAAAAACATTTTCCATCGTGGTTTAACAGTTCCCTGAAGGAGGATATTATTGATGTCTGAGCAAAGGCACACGATATTTGATTTCCAAGTTCAACCTTGATCTTATACCAGCTATAAATTTGGGTGTTAGAAAGTCTTTGATAGCATGCAGCAGCCTTAAGTTGGCTTTATAGCTATCTGCAGTGATATCAAATCTAGGAAACTTCCCAATGTCTTTTGCAAATTCAAATTTGTAGGATTTTGTACGTCTGGAGCAAAAAGTACACAATAGTATCCATTTCATCCATTAAGGGTAGTTTCCTTTGTGTTGGCTGAGACGACACTGACTATGGGGAAGGATGATCGTGTGTGATGTGTCTCCCTATTAGTAGCAGAGTTAAGGTTTTGCAAATAATCTCGCTTTAAGGTGCCGTCCATTTTTGATACTATGATCATGCACGAGCACTTAGACTCTATCCTCAATCCACTTGGTGACGGCGCTTTCCCCTGCTTAACACACTTCATAGCTGCTAACACTTCTTCTTTTCGGATGTTTTTCTCCGGGTCCTCTGTTTTTAAAATACTAAGTAAGCGTCCTCTCTCGTTTTCGGTGTTTAGAAGCTCCTGGAAGTATGATTTCCATATTCTGCATATTTCCATTTCTTCTGTCAATATCTCTCTTCTTTATTACAGCTGTTTCAGTAAGATCTCTCTTTGCTCGGTCCCGTGCCTTTGCTATTTTAAAAATTTTCTTCTCGCCTTCTTTGGTTTCCAACTCATTGTAGAGTTGTTGTGACGCTTGTGCTTTCACTTTTGCGACTGCACGCTTTCCAATATTCCTCTGTATTTGACAACTCGAAAGTGATTCTGGGTCTTTATTTCTTTGCCATCGCTTGAAAACATCTTTCTTTTTTTTAATTACCTCCCGTACTTCAGTCGTCCACCACCATTCATCTCTATTTGAGAGCTTACATCAATTTCTTCATCAAACAGGCTCTTTTTGTTTCTTCAATAACTACTTCTTTCATTTGGTTCCATGCCTGTTCTACGGATTCTACAGGTGCTAGATTTCTTCTTCTCTGTATTACTCTGTTCTGGAAGTTGGTTGCAACATCTTCATCCTTACGTTTCCACACCTGTATCCTGAGTTTTCTTCTGAGGGTTTCATGCTTCTTCCTTTCAATTGTTAAATCAGCAACCAATAGTCTGTGCTGTGTTACTGCAGGATCACCAGGTTATCACTTTACAGTTCAAGACTTCAAATATGTTCCTTCCCCGAACAAGTATGTAATCGATCTGACTCCTACTGTTGTCACTCTTGAAAGTAATCAGATATTCTTCTCTTGTTGAATAGGGTATTTGTGATAGTTGGGTTGAATTCTTCTGCTAACTCTAAAATCCTCTCCCCTTCTCTGTTGTGTCTACTGACGTGTTTCATAGTTCTCATTACTATTGCTGACATGACCATTTAAATCCGCCCTTATCACAATTCTTGTGTTTCCTGGTATGGTTCGCACTAATGTTTCTAGCTCTCTATAGAAATTATCCTTTTCTTCCTCATCACATCCTATCTAGGAAGCATATGCTGATATTACATTTTTAATTCCCTCTCCGGTTGCTAACTTTATCATTATACATTCCCACTGCTCCTTTGTACATGTATAACATTGTAGTTTTCTTCAGCACTGCATATTATGCCTACTCCATTTCTTTTCTCTCTGTTCCGTAATATATTAATCTGTAGCCATTCCCAATCTCATTTGCTCTATCAATCTTCCATTTCGTCTCTTGCACACAAAGGATATCTATCTTTCTTCTATTCATTGCGTCAGCTATCTCTTTGCCTCTACCCGTCATAGTCCCCACATTCCAGCTTCCTATTTTAAACTTTTCAATTGCCCCTCTCTTCTTTAGCCGCAATCTGAGGGTGTTGCGGTATCCCTTGCACATTTCTCACAGGATACGGGGATCCATGCTGCACGTCCCTTATGGGGTACGTCCTATCCATGTTCAAATTCGAGGTGTTTAAATTCATAATTCCTAAGTGCCTTAGTTTTTATAGTCCGACTGGCAAGGTCTAACTACAACAAACCCTTAGGATGGTTTCCTTCCAGCAGTCCAAAACTATTCCCGAGTTACATTCTGGTACTAGCTTTTGGTGGGGATCCAATAGTTCTGCTATTCCTGCTTCACCTTTAACCTGCGGCAGGAAGATTTGGAATCAGAGTTACCTTCTCCTAGATGAGCTGCCTTTACAAGGCTAAAGAACGCCATCTTGCCGTGAGCAACTGGCTTTAAGGCGCTAATGGATCGCCTTCACCACTATCCCTTGTCAGTATAAACAGTCTCGCGGACGAGGACGCCAGGGGCTGGACTTTCGTTACTGCAAGCTATATTTTACTCATGCCATGAAAGTATTTAGTAAGGGAAAGAGAGGTCGTCCTCTACCCCACCTGGTGTTTACTTATATTTTGGCTTTTTCTAAAACTTAAAAAAAATAAATGTTGGCGATAATTATATCATTTTAGCCCAATGGATTAGAACGTATTTTCGTTGTTTTGTGTGAACCTGTGGTATTTCCTGTGGTCGTGGTGAACAGGAAGCAAAGCGAATGACACCTGTCATTTTAGATTACGAGTATTTTCCTGTGCTTCATATCAATTCGTAATGAATAACTGTGATTAGTAATTAGTGACGTGTGCTTCTTTTATTATGTCGCAATTGAAAAGTGTGTTTCCTTTTTGATAAGATTGTGTGACTGTTTTCTTTTGTCAAGAATCCACGGGTTAACCCTAACATAATAACATCGAATATCTCACTACATTTAAATAAAAAGTAAACAGTTGGACCAAGCCTTTTCCTGTAATTCATGAAAATTTCTGCACGGCCAAGAATAAAAATCATTTGTTAATAGTGCCTTTCTCAACCCTTCAAAACAAATCTCAGAGCAAACACTTCAGTCTCTTCAAGTACTGTAATAGTTAAAAATGAGTTTCAGTAAGCATTTTGGAGAAACAAAATGGATAGGAAATTATGACGATTCAAGGGAATTTAAGCCCGAATGGCAAAGAAAACATCTATGGGTGAAAAAAGCTCCAGATGGTTCTGAAATGGCATATTGTTCCATTTGTCGTGTAAATATCCAGGCTCGATTATCAAATCTTAAAAATCATAAAGACACAACCAAACATATAAAGGGCAGCAGGTTCGGTTTTCAGCACCAAGAAAATCTTTGCACCTCGCGCAAAAGAGAGCGCCGAGAAAAAAAGCGTGGAAACAAAATTCGCATTAGCTATCACCTGTCACACTTCATTAAGCTCAATTGGTCATCTTGGGGAGTTGATATCTTCCAATGGAGCTGGTTCCAAGTTAGAGAAAATTAAGCTGCACGAATCAAAGTGTACGTTTTTGATTAAAAAAATTATCTCCCCTGCATTACACGAAGAATTTTGCAATGATATGGAAGGTGAGAAGTATTGCGTTATGATTGACGAATCGACTGATGTTGTCTACATTAAATGTTTATGTATTGCAATCCACTATTACAGTAGGAAAGAACAGAACATGACTACCAATTTGCTTGACTTAATACCAGTTACCTATGCAACTGGAGAAGCTTTAATTTCAAGCAACAAAAGATTGTCTTAAAGCTTTAAAGCTAATAATAACTGACTGTGTTGGATTTGCTAGTGACGGAGCATCAGCCATGGTGGGGGGAGCATAACTCAGTTTGCTCTTGCACTAAGATAACTGCACCTAATTGCATCTTGATTAAGTGCATTTTTCATTCACTAGTACTGTGTGCCAAGCATACCTTTGAGCAAATGCCATCACATTTAGGGTTTATGCTTAGCGAAATCCCTAAATGGTTTTCAAAAAGCATTTTGAGACGTGAGGTATACAACAAACTGTTTGGAATAATTAACGAGAATATAGAAAGTGTAAGTCTGCCCGGTCCATTCCAAAAGATGTCACAAACACGTTGTTTGATTCAAGGGAAAGTTGTCTAAAACATTTTATTCAACTGGCATGAATTAAAATCGTACTTCTCCATAGCAGGGCTTGAAGGCAGTGCTCAGGTTCGATTCAAAGCTCGTTTAATATGAAATATGTTGAAAGATCCGTTAAATCTTTCTTATTTCCATTTTCTTTTTCCCATTTTTTTAGAGTTTGAAAAAGTAAACGCGTTCTTTTAAGCTTCCAATCTTGAGCCATATGATATGATGAGTGAGCTCAAGTTATTCTACGAAAGTTTCTAGTGTCGAGTGATGACATCATCTGGAACAAGATTGCCAGTTAAAAATGTTCAGTTTGGACCAAAACTTCTTTTCGAAGCCAGTTTATTGATGGAACAACATAAAAACGTCAAAAACTTGAATTTGAAAATTCTTGATATGAAAACCAGAAGCCATTAAATGGTCTTTGAAGCAACGAGCCAACTCGTTCAGCGCATGCCACACATAAGTGAAATATTTCGAGGTCAAAGCTACTTGAAGCCATCATCAAGTCAAGTCAAGAGTACGGTCAAGTCAATCGGTGGGGTGCTGATTTCTCGACTTTGAAATCATCTACTTTGGCCTTGTGTTACTCTGCTGCGAAATATTGTTCTCCTGTTTGGAGCCAAAGCCATCACTGCAATAAAGTTGATGTTGCACTTAATGAATCCTTGAGACTAGTGAGTGGTTATATAAAATCGACTTCAACTGATGTTCTTCCTATTCTTTGTGGTATTGAGCCTGCCGACTTAAGAAGAGATAAAAATATATTGAATTTATATAATCGTGTGCTATCAGAGGAATGGCACATTCTTGAAAAATT
>RDPX01000480.1:343379-355574 GCA_003991215.1 Morbakka virulenta
AACTAACTAATTAACTAACTAATTAACTAACTAATTAACTAACCTATACCTCTGAGGAGCCACAGGAGGTATATACCATTACTGGGTGTAATTTCATAAACCTCGAAATAAAGGAAAGGAGAGGGAATTGGCATTTATCTAGCCAATGAACTGAATCACTTTTAAACATTCTGACCTATAAAATAAGAAACTTGAATGCATGGAAGTCATAATCAAACAGCCATAAAAATTCTTGTTTGAACTATACACTGACCCCTCGAGCCTTCGAAATAGTTAAGCAAGGACTTCAACACCATTGTAAATGACATGCTTGAGAACGTAAATCGTAAAGCACTCAAATTGGGTTTTATTAATGTGTACTTCTTAAAGACAAAAGATCTCAAGGGTACGACAGCTCTATTTTTTACTGGGATACAAACAGCTTTTGAATAAACCTATGAAGATTCAAAATGCATGTGCTACCGTAATTTATGTCATTCTTACCATTGGACAACTATCGCTGCAAACAGAATATTTCTGTGCAAGAGCTACCAAGGTAAAATTGGGCTGTGCCAAAAAGATTAAGCTCGCCAGGTTTAGAGTTGATTAAATACAGGCTAACTCCCATACTCAGCGTTTCTGACAGTCGCTTCTGTGCTTAAATGGCCGGATATACTTGTTTGTTATGCAAAATCCAAAAGTCATACTCATTTTCTCCAAGTTTATTTAAAAATCTTCAGAAAATAAAGATTATACATTACAAAAAAGGCTAATCATAAATGAAGGGCATTTTTTGTGACTTTCTCCTGTGCTGAGTAGCCACCACATCTCGTTTCAAACACAAACAGTAGTCTGCAAGTAAGTTCACATCTCCCTAGCCTTGGTAGCATTCTTCCATGACTCGAATGTCCTAGTAGAAATGCTCTCCTTGTTTCTCAATTAAGTTTCCACAGTTCTGAGGGAAAAGGTCTAAGTGGGACCGTAGAACATGAATTTTGACTGACATACAAGCTACTAATTTTTGAAAGTTCCTTAGGAGTTTGCAGACTTTCTTTTCGTATCATGCACCCTGGTTGATTCCAAGAAAGTTTTTAATTACTGACGTAAGCGACAGCCAAGCAGATAGCTCAGCTCCCTCTTTTGCCTGTCATCTTTGAATTCAGATTCAGAGCTAGACTCCATTGCAACATCTGGCTCGGAAACAGTCAGGTCTAGACCACGAGGGACTAATCTTATGGCAGACAAAACATCAGGATACTGAACACAATGTTTGCTCTTGCGATTGATTCCGTGAAGATGGGTGATGCAAAATAGCTGTCACATAGATGTAAGAGCTTTATCATGTCATGAGTCGTAAGCTTTTCACGAGCTACGTGATGTGATAGTGACCTTCAGTGTCCAATCAAAAAATGGAGATCCATTCATTTCATCAGATGATTAAATTATCATACATTGTATTATATTGTAAATACATTATTTGTATTGTATATTGTATCACTGTACTTTATTTGTTTTGATCCTTCAGTGGGTATTATTGCGAATCTTATTTTACTTAATTTGAGCCATGTTTTGGTGGTCCAGGTCAAAGTTGCGGATGATTATTGCAAGTCTCCGTCTATTCGCAGTTTAGTGTCTTGAACCCCAATGTTCGACAACTATTGGAGGTAACCTGTACTTTTAAAAATGATAAAAGCTCTGATTCAAAAGCCATTATTGATGATGTAAAACAATGCAATTAAAGAAATTATTATCGCTGTGACGATGTAAGTTTTACACAAACTTAGTCCAATGTACATGCATGCACTCTTAAGTCCTGAGCACATTCCCCCCCCCCCCCCACCAACTATAATATTTTTTTTAAAAACTGCTTACCAGGGCATTGTTCTACTCCTACCCCACTATTATTCATTTCTTAGCCAAAAGCACGATAAAGATTCCAAAACGTAAGAGAAAAAAGGTTAGTACGCACAGAATTTTTTTCACTCGTACACGTCATTGTGCAAGGTGCGTTCGACTTCAGCATATCAAAATAATACACATACACGAGCGTAATAACTACACGCGTACATTATTGCTTTCTTATGTAATGACATTATTTACATAATAAAAAATGATAACATGTTTCATCTTTTAAGAAATTTGTAAGAACACTAGTAGTTTGTTTCACACAAACTGGTTTATAAAATACCCTTTTTTGCAGTCCATCCCGTTATTCAATTTTAAATATTCCCCCCACTTGATTTATTGCAGCCCCGGATTATCTAATTCAAGAGATTTTCCCGTTTTGGTTTCCTCTTTTTCCAGACTTGAGATTAAGGAAATGGAAGTCTTGCCTTTGGCTTATTTGTGACCTGAGGCGAGCAATGATTACTCATCATCACTTACTCCACAAAGCTCGAAGAAGAAAAAGAAGCGATGGCCAACTAAAGTTCCTTCAAAACTGCAGTGAAGTAAATGAAGCTGTCCGCAATCACTAGGCTTCTTGCCATCAACGCCTTTCTGATGCCTTCTGGAAAACCTCGAAGAAAATTTTTCCAATCAAATATTTCCAGGAATACTTGACACCAAAACTTGTTTTCACTTTAGTGGTGTCAAAGCATTAAATGTACTTAAGATCTTATGTCAACTCTAAGAGAAATTTATTATATTAAATAGCGATGCCACCTTCAATTTTAATAGATGGTTCGGCAATTATATTTCATCCAATAAATTGTTCTTCGCGCACTGGAAAAATAATTCCAATGAACAAATCTGTTTGCAAAACTAAGAAAACTAGAGACCGATATTTTTAATACCTCTCATTTCAAAATTGAGGTAAAAGACACTGTATTTCGAAGAGAACCAACGGATTCATGACCATCAATTCGGATTTCGAAAACTCAGATCGACAAAACTCATTGTTGTCCATCTCACCGACAGAACCAGAAAAAAAAGGTACAGAAAGAAAAATCAGTTGGTTGTGTTTTTATTCACGATTAAAAATACATTAATAGTACTTGGCTAAACGTGAATACTTTGCAAAACAGGATGCCGAAAAACATTATGATTACATACCGATTTCACAGCATGTTTACCCATCATCAAACCCTTGCAATAAATTACTGAAAACCACAGGGAAAGCAAATAGCAGGTCGAGGTTACGCTAAAAAAATACGTGGTAGTATATATCGTCCAATGTTTATATTGTTTATGCAACAACATCACAGAGTGATGACGATGAAATTGATAAAATTTATGAAACAGTTGAACAGGCCAGACACCAATGCAAGTCACTAGAGGTTTTCATCTTAATGGGTGATTTGAATGCAAAAGTGGGATGTGAACAAGATAGTGATGTGCTAGGGAAACATGGACTAGGAAAACAGAATGAAAGAGGAATAAGATATGGTCAGTGGTGTGCATTGAATGGGCTAGTTATAACAAATACATGGTTTAAAGAACATCCAAGGAGATGGTGGACATGGAAAAGTCCAGGAGGTAATATAAAGAATCAGATTGACTATATCACAATAAATAAAAGATTTCGGAATTCAGTCCAGCACAGCGAAACATATCCTAGTACTGACTCTGGGAGTGACCTTATACAAGTGATATGTAAAATTAAGGTAGAGCTAAAGAACTTAAGAAGGCCAACAACTGCACCAAAACTATGCTATGCAACATTGACGGAAGATGTCAACATGAGGGAAGAATTTAATGTGGCTGTCAAAAACACGTTTGAAGATCTGGGAGATAGAAGTGAGGGAGTCAAGCTGGAAAAATTTAAAACGAGTCAATGGTAACAGCAACAAAGAAAGTATTGCCCAAAAAAGAAAAACAACCAACGAATAAATGGATAACAACAGAGATACTGGATTTGATAAAAGAGAGGCAGCAGACTCCCAATCGTGCAAGTTCATAATAGAAAGCATTTGATCATGAGATCAGGGTCAAATGTAATCTGGAAAAGGAAAATGTGAGGAAATTGAGCAGTGTAGACATAGAGATCCAGCAGAGATGTCTAAAAAGATCAAAGAAATCAGTGGTCACAAATTTTGTACATCTTCTAGGTGTATAAAATCTAAACATGGGAATGTTATAATGAAAAATGAAAAAGTGTTAGAACGATGAAGTGAATATATCAGTAACAGGTTCCAAGGTGACAGAGGAGAGAAAACCTCAATACAAAAAAATATGGAAGGGCCTACTATTCCAAGATCAGAAGTGGAGGCAGCGCTTAGCAAAATGAAAAGGAACAAAGCTGCAGGACTTGATGAGATTGTTACAGAAATGTTAACATCATTGGAAGACTTTGGAATTGAGAGGTTGACAGAGCTGAAAAACCAAGTGTATGATAGTGGTGAAATACCAGTAGATCTTAGAAAGTCAATTTTAATTGCTTTACCCAAGTAACTTGCTGCAACAGAATTTGAGATGCATCGAGGCATTAGCCTTATGCAGTCAAACTGATTTTTAAGATCACTGTGAAGAGGGCCCGCGGAAAAATCATAAAAGAGACAGGTAAAGAACAGAGTGGATTCATGGAGGATACTGGTACCAGAAACACTATATTTACAGTACAGATGCTGTCAGAAATAGCAATAGAAATGCCAAGAGATCTGTATGCTTGTTTTATTGATTACACCGAAGCATTTGATAGGGTGTAACATAAAAAGCTATTCAATGATCTTGAGAGGTTAGACCTGGATGGGAAGGATTTACCCTTTATACCAAATCTACACTGGGATCGAACTGCCTGTGTGAGAGTGGATAACGAGACGAGTGATTACATCACGATAAAGTGAGGAGCAAGACAAGGGAGTATGTTCTTACCCGATTTATTCAACCTTTAGGCATGGAAGATTTGGATGGTTTTTCTGTAGGTCATAATTTCAACAATATACAATACACATATGATTCAACACCGGTTGCAGGCTCAGAACAAGATTTACTGAGGTTACTAGATGAAATAAGTGACCGAAGTAGAAGGAAAGGGTTGGAAATAAATCGCAAGAAAACAGTATGCACGGTGATAAGTAAGAATCAAAGCCCCAGGTGCAAGTTGTATATTGGAAATGACTCCATACAGCAAGTTGACAAGTTCAATTACTTAGGTAGTTATATAACAGAATGAAAAGTGTGATCTGGAAATCGAGAGGATAGGGATTGGAAAAGATACTTTTGAAAGCTTAGGGAAGATCTTTAAACACTGCAAAATGTAAATGGCTACAAAGAACAGGGTACTGGGAGGTTATATAACATCTACTCTTGTTATATGGTTGTGAGTGTTGGACAATATCACCATCAATGCAAGAGATCAAAAGCTGTTAAAATGTGGTTGTACAGGAGAATGATGAGACTATCATGGGTAGACAACCAAACAAATGAGGCAGTTTTGAGGAAAGCTGGAGCAAAAAGGTGATATGAGAAAGGAAGGACTAGAAAATGTTACCCTTACAGATCGCATTGAAGGCAAAAGAAGCTGAGGAAGACAAAGATTAACATACTTGGGAAGTCTCAAGTGCCATATTAAAAAGTGGAGAGAGAGAGAGAGAGAGAGAGAGAGAGAGAGAGAGAGAGAGAGAGAGAGAGGGGGGGGGGGAGGGAAACGGATACAAAAACAGCAAAAGNAGAGAGAGATACAGACAGACAGAGAATGGGGATGGGGGGGGGTGGGGTATCGTCCAAGCTGCAAAAAATGCTACATCAGGATATGATCTTGTAAAATGTAACAGAGTAGTTTGCTACAACAGGGGCATGGAAAAAGCTACTGTCATTCTTTCATGACTAATCGCCATAAATGATATGTCATTCTCTGGAGTAATCTTAGAAAAGTGCTGCATGCTAGTGGGTAAATGTCTTCATAGAAATTAAAGTCAAACTTCAGTGTTTCAAAATAGTTGAGTGACATAGAATAAAGGTCATCTGTTGAAAATTTCTAAACTTTCTCAAGAAAACAGATGGAGTACTGTTGTCACATCTGGACAGGTAAGCTTGGGGAAGTGTTATTATAACTTGATAGCTCCAAATCTTGCTGTACGTCAACCTTTGTCACAACAATAAAATGGGACTTGTCTTGTGTTGCAATGGGCTCTCCTTGTCGGAATCAGCTGTTTGTTTCATTTTGTGTGGCTTGTTTGTCTCAATATCTGTATCCGCATACAGTTATTAATCCTCATTGTAATAAATCTCTCTGTGAAAGTAGTTTGTTTTCCTGGGTAGCTTGGTCGTGGAGGTCTTTAAGTTCTGAGTGTTTTCCTCCACCTTTAAACTTGAAAGTTTTCAACTCCAACGTCAATTCTTATCTCTTACCTTGTACCTACCCTTTTCTTCTTATACGTCCATACACTTCGTGACGCTATGTTTCCTGTAAGGTTTTTCAGGTTTGAGAGACTAACAACTATCCTTTTATTTTATGAAAGTTTAACACTAATCAAACTAAGAATGTCCCTTTATCCATTATGTATCGCGGTGGCAAAGTTCTGTTTGAGTTGCGGCTGAGAAGGCACTTGTTTCAACCGAAGTCATCCTACGTGTGCTTTGTTCTGATGCTGCTCTTCCAAAAAATTGGTCAATTTTTAAATGCTATTTTTTTTAAAAATGTTAAACTTTAGAGTTGTCGTGCAAGACCCATATTAATAGCAACTTGTAAATATACTCATTGATTCGGTCATCTTGTGTAAATTTTCACCATAAATTATAAAAAACAAATAAATTTTTGAAGGCACAGATGTCAAACGATTATGTAGCTTTTACAGATCAGTACTTCATACTTGGCATTCAGAAAACTGAATTTATATCTGTCAATATACACACAAGAAAACATTAACCGACAATGTCTGATGGAAAATTACAGCTTACGTGATCTTAAGGATGGAGGGTGAAACAGGATAGAACCCATTATTGTACAATAAATATGAGCGGAACTTCATAGCAAACATAAAGATTGTTCGAAGACGCAGTTCATACTTTAGAATAAACCAACACAATATTGGCACTCACAAGTCACACCACTCATCCTATCTCTCTCTCTGTGTGTTTGTGTCTTTCTCCATTTTCCTCGCCCTCTCTGTCTCACTGGCTGACTGACCGTCTGTCCATTTCCATCATACTGAAGTCGTTGTCTAATTACTTCCGCTTACGTTAAACTTTCCCTGTTTACCTGCTTTCAGCAAGTGAAAATCTACTTTTCAGAGAATAAGACAGTCAATTGATGCCCTCTTATACCTCAGGCATTTACTTCTTTTCTAACAGAATACTGATACACAAAAATACCCGTTGCATACAGGAACTTCAAGATATAATGACAAAAAAAGCCCGAAAATAATATTACAATGAAGAGCACAGCAATATTTTGATCGCTATTCCTTCGAGATATTCCTATTTAAAAGAAGTTGATCAAAGGACCAAAAAAACATGGGATTGGCCCACAATACCAAAAAATTCTCCTAACGTGTTCAAAGTAACATATTTCAAAAAAATGAGAACACCAGGGAATCTTACATGATAAGGATTGCTTGAAGAATTCTTTAAATCCCTTTTCCTTATCATTCAGAATTTACATCATTACGAATATAAAGGATTCGTTCACTTGTTTTTCATAAACAGTTACAACATCCTTCTAAGCCAGCTTAGTTTTATATGTAACTCACTCAAGAGCTTCCCAAGGTCAATATTTCTCCGTTCCGAGGCCAATGATTGCTTTACCTTTACAACGAGTGAAAGTACTTTAGTTTTTTGGCTTCACAGAAAAATAGATAACGACACCAATAACGGCGAGGACGACTAGGCATACAAATGCCAGCAGGATGCGATTTTGTATTATTCTGAAAAGAGAGAGTAAAAAAGACATTTCTTGGCATAAAATGAGCTGTTTACCTTACATTTACTTTAAATTCAAAGTAAGTTTTCCTTCTAAAATAACAGAGGTAATATTAAAGAAATCTATTTTTAATTGTATTATTTCAATGATCTTTACTTTAAGACACATTACAGCTTAAGAACGACCAAACAAAATGTGTGCCACAGCCATACAACACTCGAATAAATAAACTCAAACTGAGGCTGTTTGAGTGTAGGGTCGATTAGCTGTAAGAAATAAAAGAGAAGTCCTTGTTGTTATGTCAACTATTTCATCCACATTCACAGTAGAGTTTACTGCAATTTAGAGTATATTGGGGTAAATGTTTTTCGTCTTGTATGGATCCTCGAGTCTAATTCATCTGAGGTACGAATTAAAAAGTTCATTAAAAAAATTATTATATTTTAAACATTTCAAGCAACAAAGAGGTGTAACTGACGGGAAAATGCAAGGTATAAGACTCTGTGGGTGGAAAAGGGTTCATATGTTGTGTAACGTGATGGAGTAGATATGAATAAATAAAAGAGATATTTATAAATAGGATATCATGGAGACGATTGGGTACCATGAGAGAGAATTTCAATTACGGGGAGAGGACGTGTTTCAAATTAGCGAACAATTATTTTTTCGTTGATAATGTTCGCCGATTTTCAGTTCACTGTATTCTTGAAAAACTCCGTATCAGCTATACTGCATCCTGTGTTCTGAATATGCTGCAAATTTTAAAGGCGCAAAGCAAAACCGATGTTTTGAGATATGCCTAGAAAAGTAAATAACTCTATTCCTTAAGCTCAATAAGCAAATATAAAATATATGGGAAGGTATTAAGGTAATATATTATCAGTGTTTAGTAACAACGATAAATACCCATTTCTTGTGAGTAACGTTAATATGAGAGACAATCAGACAGTGTTAAACCAATGAACCCATCGACGATATTGTAATAACATTCAGGTATAAATAGGTCATATATCAAATCCTAAGTTGTAAAGCTCAAGTGAGTGTACTGAGCATAAAAAAAAATCATTTTAGTCAAATAATAAACTACCTTCTCATCATTCCAGTCAATATTCTGGAGCTTTTTGTCAAATTTGTATTCGTCCCCCTGAGCTGAATGGGTGAAAAATAAAAAATATTTACTGTAAATCACATAAATTATAAAAACATTAAACACTGACACTTCCATACGTATAAGGCAGATAATTCAATCGAGAAAACAAAGTAGAATTATTTTTTGGAAAAAAAAAGATCTGTACCAAAACAATTTGACCATTTCAAATACCCTAATCGACAGGAATTTTGCACATTGAAGGATAGTTAATTTCAAAATGTCCTGGTGTGGTCCACATGTCATGAGGTGGGTCAAACGTGCTAGCCATAGATAAAACGGAAGATCAAAGAAGTCCATTGTAATAGCGATAATCCACTCTTCAACCTGTACTCCTGCCTACACCCTGGAATCATTGGGGTATACTTTTCGGAAGGCCGAGCCATTCATGTGTTTCAAATGATACAAGTGGTAAGTTCTTGTTGGCTCTCAAGTAATCAAAGATGCTTTTCAAAATCAGTCCAACTGTGACTGATGCCATGACTGATGCCATGACTGATGAGTGAAATCGTCGGCAAAAAAGTTATGATATAATCAGTATACGCCTCAGCAGTTGACCAATCCACCTACAAGTAGTTTCTGATATATCCACATCAGTATTTCTACAAGCCCTTGGAGGGCTTAGGTCAGGACGCAGACAGCCAAGGGAAATGACATCGGACAATAGAACCAACTTTGCTGGTGCCCAAAGGGGGCTGCGAAAGATGATCGAGGGCTTTGATTTAAAGACCCTTAGTAGACATTTTTGCAGACTAAGGAATTAAGTGGAAATTTAACACTCCACAAGCACCACAACATGGTGGAGTTTTGAATCAATGGTTAAAATGGTAAAAAGATCAATGCAAGGAGCAGCTGATGCACGAATCTTGACGCCTCAGCTGTTACAGATTTATCTCTATGAATTGGAAAATTAAGTGAAGTCTTGACCGCTTGGAGCATTGTTACTTGATGCTAATGATGAGAATGATATAACTCCGAAACACCTTCTTCTGAGAAGGTCAGGTTGTGCTGTTTCACAAGGGCAGAATAACAACAAATGAAATCCACGTCTTATATTCACATTGGTACACATTTTAGTTAATTTCTTTTGGAAAAAAATGGATCCATGTCTACTTACCGACTCTGATGAATCATCAAAAATAGCGGAAAAACGAAGAAAACTTCAAGTTGAGGATTTTTTACTTATCATTGATGAAAATACCCCGAGAGGAAAATGGCAAATGGGAATAGGTACATATGTACCCTAGAAATGATGGACAAATTCGAACAGTTGAAGTAAAAACACAATGGATTAACCGATCAACCAATCGATAACAAAATTATGTGTACTATTATCTGTGGATATGGATTAATGAAAGACGTTTCCCACTTCTTTCATGGGTAAGGAGTATGTTTTGGTTGACCTTTTGATGGAGGTGTTGCTTCTGTGTCAGAAGAACTCAGGTTTCTGTAACACCTGATACATCACAAGCAAGTTCTTTTGTTAATAATAATGCAAAACACTATATCGCTGGTAGCTAACTACAATTGAATTGTACATATCAAAACCGAATTTTGAATAACTTAGAAAATCAATGGTTTGAATAACCTAGCAAATGAAGTTGTGAAACGACATTTTGTCTAAGTCAATTATCTTAAAAATGTGAAATGTGATCACAAACAACCTTGTTTACCGAGGGATATTTTTCAAAAATAAGTTTTTTCGAAACCATTCTGCCCATATTTGATAGAGCTATTAACATAGATTAATTTACATACCAAATAGAACTGGCCAGTGAATACACCGGATCGTGCGTAAAGAATTCAACTTTCCCCATAAAAATAATTGCTGGGAACATAAGCCAGCAAAGATCGAAGAAAATAAACACATTACTATTCACGAAGACTTTAGCATACATACAGACCAAATGATACTGGCAAACAAAGCAGCTATTGCCATCAAAAGCCACTCTGAAAAAACTTGTTCTTTGATTGATATGAAAATACCAGCAGATAATAACACCTCTCAAAAAGTGTTTGAGAAATGTAATGTAATAATAAATGTCCTGGGTATTGACATTAAACTGCATCGTTGTGGAGTTTCGACGTGGACGAATGAGATCACCCTTGGGCAAGGTGTAGCACCTGTTAGCCTACTCTGAGGCCTTGAAATACCGGGTTGACGTCCGGCGGAGTTAAGTCTGTCCCTTCATCCGCGTGGACTAGAAATACCATGTTGCGACTGGTGTGGAATATCCAGCTTTTTTATCAAATGAAAACTAGAAGCAAAAATAAATCATGCCGCATCGCCCGTCGAACGGATCAAGGGGCGCGTGGCTCAGTGAGTAACCAGGCTGAGGATTTCGAAAAGTCTGCTACTATGTCTACCTCTCCCGCTAGTCAAAATCCACCAGGTCACCAGAACGGGGCACCTCCCATCTCTGGCCCAGTGGTTCAACAAGCTAGTATTAACAATAAAAAGAAACCTAGACTCAAATGGACAAGGGAAGAGTATGCTGAGGTGATGTATTGCTTTTACTATGCACTCGAAAAGCCAGAAACGAATAATACTGATAATACATATACTATGTGGTGTTTAAGGAGTAGTAATAGTGAAAAAATGAAAATGCTTGACCAAATCAAGCTAGGTAATGTTAGAAGATATATCGTTGGTAGCAAAAAATTGACCGATATAGAAATCTCAATAATTAAAGACGGGGTAAAAAATGATACTAGAGAATTACAGGTGAAAAATGATGAAGTTGAAGGAAACTTAGATGAACAAGAACTTGTAATGTCGAATAATGCTGATGCAAGAGTTGAAAATAATGTCAATGAGGTAGTGCAGAACGAGGTTGTCGTTGACAAAGAGGAACTGCTTAGTATGAAAACGGATATCATTGAAGAACTGTCGATAGTCAAACATTCTGAAATGAGTGAAAGAGAGGCGTTGTTAAAAATCAGACATCCCCATAAATTAAAAAGTATATTAAGTATAGGCAATAAGGCACTAGAACAACTCTGTCATGATATAAATCCAGATTTAAGTGAACTAAACAAATTAATTTATGCAACAGGAAGAGTTCTTCAAGCAAAATGTGGTATTAAGTTAAGAAAAAAGACAACGAATAAGAAACATAGTAAACCAAAGTGGCAAGTAAAAATAGAGAAAGAGATTGAAGGTTTTAGAAGAGAAATTTCTATACTAGAAGAACTGCAAAAGGATAATGGGAAAAAATCGGGCAAAGCTAGAAAAGTAATCAGAAAATATAAAGTACTCTCTGTAGAA
>RDPX01000480.1:385425-400970 GCA_003991215.1 Morbakka virulenta
AGTAACGATGGCCAAAAAGCTCTATCATATCTAGGTCCCAAATTATGGAAAAGGTTAACATCGCACATTAAATTAAGTTCAAATACTAACTCTTTTAAGCGCAACATCAAAAAAATATTCTTTGAAAAGCTCCAAAAGAAAGAGAGCGATATCTACGTGTATTACTAAATATTCTATTTTCTTTACAGCACGGTTATTGATATTGTTTCCATTGGGTAATCATAGATTGTTATAGATATAGGGCTACTCAATGTCTATCTCCTGTTATATGTTACATGTCCATTTACGTTACAAGGGGCCATAATGAAAATAAGGTCTTCATGATCTGTATTATGCTACCCCTGCCACCGTTTCTCTAGATTACCGTCCCGCCTGTTTGTTTTGTTCTTTTTTGTTTTGTTTAACATCATGTATTAGGTTTTTACCATTTACCTTTTAACATTTGTATTTTTTTCTTAGTGGCGAATAAATACATACATATATACATACATTTAAAAGTTACTTTATCTTTTTATGTTTACATGAAAGGGATTTTCCACCTTTACAATTTTTCTTTAGGGGAGAGACCTTCTTATTGAAAACAGAGGCTCTAAACATCCCGTAGCTCAAAGCTAAAAGCAGAGGACTTGGAATTAAGATCTGGTAAGGGCTTTCTGATCTACAATCATTTATGTAGTTGTAGCCAGTTAGTCATAGCCCATGATTTCCTTATTTCCAAATCAAAAATTTATAAGTTATTTTTGAATTGTTTCGGGTGCAACAATACTCAATCAAGAGCAGCCCCGCCGCGAGGATCAAAAGAGGGAAGAGTGGAGATCCGTAGTCGCCAAGCTCAGAATAGTGGACGAGTCCTTTATTTCACAATTTTATGGAAAAGTTCATAATGATTTGAATTAGTTTTCTTTCTCTTGTCACGTAGGAAGGAGCAGTAATTCTTAAGAGAACCAGTCGACACATCAAATCATCATTGGATTCAATTATCAAATCAAGCATTGAAAATTAAATTGTGACCCAGGGATCAGAACATTAAAATAATCTACTTCAAGATCTATTTTCATCATCAGACCTAATAAATCTTGAAATATATTATCAATAAAAAATTCATTGTTGGGATTATATTTTAATGAATTTTATGCTACAATGTTCATTGCATTAAAATGGTCATTTTCTTTTTCTAAAGACGTTTCTCCTTACAAGGCCCACAGGCCAGTATAACGTTAGAATCAACGGAAGAAGATATAGATTAGAAGGATCAGGAAATTGACA
The DNA here is from genome assembly GCA_003991215.1 of Morbakka virulenta. NCBI lineage: Eukaryota > Metazoa > Cnidaria > Cubozoa > Carybdeida > Carukiidae > Morbakka > Morbakka virulenta. Next base: position 386,692 of record RDPX01000480.1, read on the forward strand.
TTTCAGAAAGATTTATACAAACAACTTTAATACGTTTCAATAAATAGTAAAAGGAAGTAAAAAGCATTTTTTGTTACTGCTGGTTTAAGTATTGATGATGTTGGTTGAGTCAAGAGTTGGGCAACAGGTAGAGCCACCTCCAGCTCCTCAACTACGTTGTAAAAGGTGCTAAGTCGTGGTTATTTTCTTTTTGATGTAGGGCTGGAAGCTCGTGGCTTGCTAAGGGTCTTGTTCCAAAGCCATGTCTAGTTAACCTGAAGCCGAGGGAGATGACAAGTATTGCTGCTACGCTTTGGAGTCTTTTTCATCTTTTTCATCTTTTTAACATTTTGCCTGACATGTGAATCTCAGAGGGGGACTACGTATTCGGTAAGAAGGCAGAAGGGGGATGTGTTAGAGGTTTCTAAGAAAAAAGTCATGGGTAAAGTTTGTCTTTTTGGCGATGTTGTTGATGTGGTTAGAACATTTTAGTTTCCTGAAAACATGATTCCAAAGTTTGGATTTGTGGATACTTCGTGTAGGGTAGATTGTCAAACGATTACAAGAAATAGGATGCTGGAGTAGGAGTACGGACAAGAAACGTGATATAACAAAAGGTTTTGTTAAAGCGTATCCCCATCATTTTACACAAGCCTAAAAAGCTCTTTAGGGCTGTTAGTAGGGTTTGGAGGCCAATAAATTTCTATTCGGTCTGACTGCATCCTGCCAGAAACTTGAGAGGGAGAAGCATTGAACTTTTGAGGACTTTGAAGTCTACCCTTGTAGCTACTGACGTGGTGTCCTCTAATAAAACCTGCATAGTTTTTTCTGTAAGGAAACACTGTAGTCGCCAGTGCAGGGTGTCTGACATGACTTAAAGTCTTACCTGCTGGAGTTTAATTTTGGCGAATGCTTGCAATAAAGGCCGTTGAAAAATTGAGGATGGCCAGATCAAATTTTGTCAGAAATTGTAGAAGTAGTTAGGTCTTTTTTGAGAAACTAGAACCGAAGTTGTGATTGCGGTTTTTCAGAATATTATTTTTCTCTAGTTGAAGTATCATATTGCAGCAGTTCTAGAACTCAAAGATTTTACAGCTTACAGACGTGAGGGGTATAGAGTGATAGTCCTCACACTTGTAGTAAAGGTCTTGTTGAAGGCACAATAGTATCCAGCAATTCTAGAGAATGAAGAACCAGATTAGTACAATGCTGTATTCTAGAGTTTTCAGCTCAATTTTTGGTATACAATAGTAAGGTGGATAGGTGCTGAAGACGGTTTATTGTGGGGGAGGTTTGGAGATTGAACTGGCTAGCATAAACAGGCTTAAACTGTCCAAGGATAGTGCTTGTCTTAAATTTGATGTCGCTGAGAATTTGTCCTACGTTTTAGTGGAGTTACCCCAGTATTGTCCTGGTTTCTGGCTTTTATAAAAAGTTAGAAAGATTTGGTGTTCTTGAGGCCAAAATGTTTCTGTAAGGTATCACTTATGCAGCGTCTATTTCCACAGTTTACATTAAAAATACCTAGTTTTTTTCGGGCTACTGCCTTGTAGTCTGCGACTTTGTGTTAAAGTCACGCATCGCGATGTTGTGGTATTGCCAAGTGTGAAAGATAAAGTTCCAAAATTATCTAGGAAAGACCATAAAACCAATAAAAGACCATAAAAATTAGAGTCTGCTTGTTTTTTGTTACAAATACATATAATATGTTTTACAGTTTACGTTGTCCTTCCCTTAAAGTTTGTTTTGTCATTAGTAAATAGATGCACTATTAATTGGTATTAAGTAAATATAAATATATTACATAAACAGTAGTATGCTTGTTGAAATGGATTTTTAAGTATTATTAATAAAATCTGGTAATATTTAGTTCCACGTGTGTATGCGGGACATAAAAATGTAAAAAGAACAGAGAATCTGCTAACTTTAACTTTACTTTTTTCATTCGTTTTTTTCTTTCTTAAATCACTATCTTGTGTAGATGTCAGTGAAAGCATTTGAAATATAAACAACAAGAGATGTTTGATATATTCATGATAAAACGAACGATGTCACGAATAGAGCGCTCGAACCTTCGATTTTTAAACTTCGAACTGTCTAAATGTGAAAACTTCAAAGATTGACACCATGTGATATTTTTTGTTATCATACGTTTCCTCGATGTGATTTGTTGGATTAAGAGAAAAGAAATGGCCTGTATCTCAGATGAGACAGTTATCAAAATTATAGACACGATAAACCTCTTTGACAAAGTTGGAGATGGCAAACTTCCTGTTGCCTCCTTAACTGATTGTTTGCGTGCTTTGGGATTAAATCCTATAGAGAAAGATTTCCAAGCCATACTAAGAGACCTGGAGGATGAAGGTTGGGATAGAATTGATGTGGAAGATTTTCTACCTATCTTTGAACATTGTATCAATGCAAAGAAGCCGTCATATAAAGACCTCCAGGATATGATCATTGCAATCAATTGTGATGCTGAGTACACAGGCAAGTAAAACCGCATTCTAATCAAGGTACACAGGAATATTATACATTTTTACAACGAAATCATTATACTTGTATGTGTAGATAAAAACCGTTGTCACTGTGCTCGTTTATTAGAACACAACCATTTTAGGGTAAAAAGAGAGGCTTTCATCTTACAAATTAAATTATTCTTGAAGCGTTCCGTCTTCAAGGCCTATAAAATCATGCCATAATAATTGTGAAATCTGATTTTTTTCGCTGTTTGTCTATCTGTTTAAAAACGTCAGTGATGATGAGTTTTTTTTCAGTCTTTAAATATTTTTCGTGCCTCCTCCATATCAATGTTTGGTGTTGCTTAAGCTTCTGTCATTGAGCTTTTTTCCCTCGAAACCTTAAGTTTAATAACTCCTTGGGTTCTTTTGTAAAGGTACTCTTGTTTAACAATGGTATACGTCCAAATATCTGGATTTCATTGCCTCATGGTTTTAAACTACTCTGTCTTTATTTTAATGCAGAAATGTCACTCTACCAGGTTCAATTAATTGCTAAGAACACCAAGAAAACTCTGTTGCAAATTTCATCGAACCCTATCTGCGACAAATATGTTAGTACATAGTTTACTAATTTATTTTTAATTTCCTTGTTTTCATATTCAATATTATTACTATTATTATTATTATTATTACTATTATTATNGTTTGGTGTTGCTTAAGCTTCTGTCATTGAGCTTTTTTCCCTCGAAACCTTAAGTTTAATAACTCCTTGGGTTCTTTTGTAAAGGTACTCTTGTTTAACAATGGTATACGTCCAAATATCTGGATTTCATTGCCTCATGGTTTTAAACTACTCTGTCTTTATTTTAATGCAGAAATGTCACTCTACCAGGTTCAATTAATTGCTAAGAACACCAAGAAAACTCTGTTGCAAATTTCATCGAACCCTATCTGCGACAAATATGTTAGTACATAGTTTACTAATTTATTTTTAATTTTCTTGTTTTCATATTCAATATTATTACTATTATTATTATTATTATTACTATTATTATTATTATTATTACTATTATTATTATTATTATTATTATTATTATTATTGAGTGGTGGAGCAATACGAGCCTGTGGGGGACTCAGGGGTAGAAACCCCAGCAAACCCATCTGACTCCCAGCCCGATAAGGGTAAGCTGGGTGCATGTATCACACCTAAGTGTGTGATAAATTGATGATAATAAAAATAAAACACATGACCTTGCAGGTGGGGCCCGGTTAGGTTTATTATTACTATGATAAAATTTTCTCTTTGAATTGTTGTCTAAGATCAAACACCATGTTGCTACCAGTGACCTAGGGTGAGTGAAATAGGAAGTTTATTTTTTGTAAAAGGAGAGAACAATTATAAAATTTCCTGTTTAAAAAATTTATGAGTAAAGGATAAAAAGATTTAAAGATATTCTTCAGGACAATTCACGAACATCAACTACACAATGAATTACAAGATACAAATATATACAAAAAAAGGTGAGAAGGTGGTGATGGTGGTGATGACATTTCTATCTGATGGTACGCTCATGTCCACGAGGAGGCAGGTGTTGTTTTTCCTATCTTTAATGACAATATCAGGGCGGTTGGCCTGTACCGTGTGATCAATATGGATTGGAAAGTCCCAGAGAATTGTAAAGCTTTGTCCCTCTGTAACAGGTTCGGGATGGTGTTCATACCAGTTAGTGTTAGTGTTTATAGAAAAGTGGTTGCAGATTTTCCAATGCAGGTATTGTCCAACTCTGTCGTGTCTGTTTTTATACTCCCCTGGAGTTAAAATAGAGCAGCCAGAGACAAGGTGATCAATTGTTTCCACTTTTTCTTTGCAAAATCTACATTTTGGGTCTGCACCATTGTACAAGACATTTGCCTGATAATTTCTTGTTAATAAGCTTTGATCCTGGGCCGCAAGAATAAAGCCTTCCGTTTCCCCTTTCAGTCTAGAGCTTCGGAGCTACTGGTGGGTTGCAATGGTATCTACATCAGCATTATTCACCCGAGCTACGAACTGTCCATGGAGAGGCTTTTCTTGCCACCGTGATTCTAGATGTTGTAACTCTAAATTTTTATCGCTTTTCTTTGCTATCGCTTTCAGCGTGTCCATGACTTTGGCAAACAAGAAGGGGCTTGGAGCTGATCCTTGGTGCAGATCGACCATGACTTCGAACTGTTCAGTCAATCCTGCAGTACTTCGCACGGCTGTCATACTATACTTATACATACCCTGTACCAAATTTAAATACTTCTATTTAGCTCCTGATTTCCTCATGCAATGCCACAGTTCTTCTCTTGGTACCCTATCATATGGCATCAGTAACACACATTTCAATATATTTCTGAATTGATATACATATTAGATTTTGGTCAAATACCAAAGCAAAAAAAAATTGCCGATTTTTTATAGTATTTACAATAAACAAATTATATATAATCAAATATTCCATCATTAAATGAAGCAATGGGCTGATTTCAAACAAACCTCAAAAGCCACCACGACTTCAGACTGTGTCCAAAAAGAACACACTTTCATGTTGGACTGAAAAATTACCTATGTTTGTACAACTCAATATTTTGTTATGAAAATAGTAATCTTTTAATAAATTTCCTCGGTGTGCTGTACTATTTTGCAAAAGAATATGGACAGAGGTAAGTTTTATTAGCTTTATTGATGCAAGGTAAGCACAGGATTATCATGAACAATGGTTTAAGTCAAGCTTAGAGATAAATAATCTTTTAAAATTTATTTTCTTTAATATATTTTTTGAAATTATATTTTTTCGCTTTAATTATTGTATTAAAATTTTTTTAAAAAGTAAGAAGAGTAACACTTGAAATATTCACAATAATACCTTTATTGATCTTTTGACTTTGACAGGCCTTGTCAGTGCAAGAGAACTATCAGACGTTTTAAGCAAAGTTGGTGACAGGCTGTCGGAAGCGGAAGTGGATGAAATAGTTAACCCACTAGTTGACAAAAATGGAGATATCTGTGTATGTACTTTACTAAAAACGCTGACTGAAGGAACCTACCTTGACAAGATGTGATATCAATTGATAGTGATTTTTGTAAATAGCTACTTTTCATGAAGAATTGTACCAAACGTAGATGGAAATATGTTGTTTGTTCTATAAAGAGATACTAGAATCCTGTAACTCACTGGATGAACATAATGAAGGATCTATAAGAACGTGAAGTTTCTTGATAATAATAAGTACTTTTCGGTCATCAACAATTTGATAGGACATAAAATCAACGGAATGAAATTTACTGTGACTTTGGATCTTAGCCTCTTTTCCTACAATCCTATAGAGAACTATATATAACTAACTATATATAACTATATATTATGGCTAGTTATCCATGATATATTGACGGTATTAGCTATACTTAGATGTAATTTGTAATTGATAAAAAGCATTATTCTACCGAAAGTAGAAAATTACAATCGATTTCTCGACGAGTGAGAAATATGTTCAACAATTGAATGAAAGTAGTAGAAATTGAAGAAGGTTTAAAAAAGTATGATGGGTTGTGTATTTATCAGAAATGGTTTGACATCTTTGCCTAAGTTTCAGAAACTAAGTGGAAGCATCAAATTAAAACCAGAAAAAATGAAGATATCTTAGAAATAATAATAAGTTAACTTAAAAGTTTTAACCTTTCACCGGCATCAACTTTGAAAGGGTCAGAGAAACACCTCACTCTGGTGTACAAATTATTCTACTTTCTCCTGCTGGTGGGACTTCCCGGTGTCGACGTTAGGCCTGCCTTCTGTCTTCGTAACTTAAGCTTACTACATACCACTGGGTGGTCTGTGTCACAGTCAACATTTTGATAGCTGCGTGTGATCTGGAATCTGGGTGGACCTAATGCATCTAGTGAAGATCAGCTCAAGCATTCAGCCAAGGTCCAACAGGCAGTATTCCAACAGTCAAAATTCGCTTATGTATTGTACAGTTAGACCATGAAATTCCCACCCTCACGAAGCGTTAAAAAGGTACCTGTAGTTGTCTGAAATCTAACGATGAAGTCTTGAGGATGGTTGGAGAGAAGAAATGTCTTCTGAACAACATCAGGAGTAGACAACTTAGATTTTTCGGTCACATCATGAGAAGAGAAGGGCTGGAAAATGTCATAACAACCGGCATGATAAATGGAAGCAAAGCCAGTGGAAGACCAAGAGAGAAGTACACAGACGGATTGATGAGGACAACAAGGAAAACAAGCATTCAAGACCTGCTACATACAGCACGAGCCCAGCAGGAGTGGAGAAACCTGGTCGAGAAGGTCCTGGAGGATACGTCACTTCGGAAAGGTAAGTTGTCTGAATGGTCAGAAATTAAGATTTTATTACGAAATATAACCCTTATGAGCAAAATTGTATTCCAGTAACAAAACAGTTTATATAATGATTTTTGCCAAGCGTCCTTTGTGAAATGTGGTGTTTTTTCAAAATAACTGTTCGTTTAATGTTGAACCCAACTGGTAATTTTCTGACACGACACTTTTAAGTCTGTAAGAGACCAGATGATTCTTTTCTTTCTAAACGGTGTGATGACGCTAACTTAAGTGTGATAATGTTGAACATTACATTACATTACATTTATCTTTTGGATGATGCTCGCTTGCTCACTCGGACAATATGTTCCACACTTTCAGTGTGGACATCTATTTCCTGGTTTGTATTAACTGGGCTAAGAATTATTCACTGTTGAAGATGTACTGGTGATATGCAGTATAATATATTTGATTTAGCTTTGATCACCCATTTGCAGCTTTTAAACTTTTTTCAAGTGCAATGCGTCTTGCGTTAATGTGTTAAGAATAAACTTGGATAAACTTGGCTGCAATGTCCAGATAAAAATATTTTTGAATAAAAGCAAATTAATAAAGACATCTACAAATATTCCAGTTATACTTATTAAGATAGATCACTGGTATGTCACAATGTCGATGCAGAAGGACAAACTGAAAAACAAACAAAGGAATATGCTCTGCAACACTTTATTTGTTTTGAATTTTACACATTCAAAAAGCATGTCATCTGTTATCAATTTTTCGCCTTCCGTTCAATTGACTCCTACGTCGTTACAGAATACGCTAGGATAAAAAAGTGCAGAGCAGTTATTAATTCATTTTTACCAGATTTCAAATATAATGTCTGGGTTGATTATATAAGATATATTTATATATAACTGAGCTACATTTCCAGAGAGAAAATGGACACCTTGCATCACTTTTTCGAGTTGAATGAACATCTACTTTTGTTACGGGATAGAATTCAGATTTTGGGCTCTATGATTTTCTAATCTGCAAGTGGAACAAAAACTTCTGCTCGTGAGATACCTGCTGTCTTGCTTTGTTTGGCAGCAGAACAATACTATTTAAACGGAAGCCTAAGTATACAAAATACTCATTCCAAAAATCGGTTGTATTACGACCTCCTCGTGTTTGGAAATAAGCAACAATTATGGTCAGGCGCAACTACTGAGGGCTATCCTTTTGGACGACTTGTTAATTTGAATTGAGGTCTTCTTAAAGTTTTGAACTTTTTTAACCTGTAGAGTGCTTTTATCTAAGTATGGGATTCAATCTTGTAGCAATAAGAAGTAATCACGATTTGTCTCTTTAGAACTGATTTGCTGTCTTACTACCATCTAATGTATCTTTTATTTAATGTTTACAAAGAGGTTCAACTGAGATATACTTGTTTATTTTCGATATAAATATACTAAACAAAAATCATTTCAGTGCTCTTTGATAGAAAAAGTCTGAAAGGTATGTTCTTTCCTAACGAAAAGAGACAGGAGAAGTGGACACTGATTTATTCTTTGAAATTCACTTATTCGCTGGGTTTAGTCTCATATTGAAGAATCTCTATTCTCCAATACATTCTAGAGAAGAGGAGCCGCAGCTTCTGGGGGAAAATGACGTTAAAACAAACAGAAAAAAGCATTCTAGAGAAATAACTTATTCAGCAACAAGTTAAAAAGTCATTGGGATATTTTGAGAATTTTCAAAAACAATAAATAAATATATCTTTTCGCATAAGCCAAAATTAAAAAAGTGTAAACACTTCCTCAATAAAATCAAAATGAAACAAGGCAGATTTAAAAACAAGTATCTAATTGTTATCACTTTGACGAATAACAGCTGTTATGTTACCATACCAGGTTTCAACAAGACTTTTCCAGCAGCAAAATTAAACAGCTTAGGTCTAACAAAGCAAGACCTTAGTTTTAGCATCCAATGCAATTTATTATTATTATTATTATTATTATTATTATTATTATTATTGTTACGATAAAAGCGAAATCTCATATATCATAAAGAAGATCATATGTGTGGTAATTCGAACCACATATTACATATTCTGTCAACGTAGTAAGACATGGGATCAGCCTCCCCTCCTTTATTGGTGACTACGTTACTCTACCATGCCTTGATAGTGAGTGGTATTTCTTAGGGTAATGATGTAATGTATACACGGCATACAATTGTATTAAGTGATAACATGGAAAAATATACGCTTGAAGTTTAAAATTATTATTATTAATACGAATCTTTATACAGGATAAAAGTCTACAGTCATATTTACATAATGTACAATATACTGTTTTCAAAGACGTCCTGTTAAAATAAATAAATGAAAATTAAATTTTTTTAGTTAATTANTTTATTATTATTATTATTATTATTATTGTTACGATAAAAGCGAAATCTCATATATCATAAAGAAGATCATATGTGTGGTAATTCGAACCACATATTACATATTCTGTCAACGTAGTAAGACATGGGATCAGCCTCCCCTCCTTTATTGGTGACTACGTTACTCTACCATGCCTTGATAGTGAGTGGTATTTCTTAGGGTAATGATGTAATGTATACACGGCATACAATTGTATTAAGTGATAACATGGAAAAATATACGCTTGAAGTTTAAAATTATTATTATTAATACGAATCTTTATACAGGATAAAAGTCTACAGTCATATTTACATAATGTACAATATACTGTTTTCAAAGACGTCCTGTTAAAATAAATAAATGAAAATTAAATTTTTTTAGTTAATTAAATCAACATTATTTAAAATATTTAGAAAAAGTCACTAGAATCCAAAATCGAAAATACAAAAACCTCAAAATGCAAGTTCTAATTACTGTGTACAATTCGTATCGAAAAAATCTCAGGACAATGGTATGGGGTAAGTCAAAATTCAAAGAGGAACTGCATGGATTAAAAACTAGAATGAAAAAGTCAAAAACTTTCCGGACGAAAACCAAAAAACCTAAGGTGAATAATTTTTCAATAATAATTTAAATTTCGAATATTCATCTTCTTGTTGGATCTCCTTGGGGAGCTTATTAAAAAGAACTGCCCCTTGAACATATAAAACTGATCTTGCCTCCTCTAATTTGAACTTTGGCAGACTTATTCGAGAAACATTGCGAGTTGAGCGTTTCTTTTCATTCTCCCGAAAGTAATTTCGAAAGGTATCACAAACATTTCCATGAATTCACTGATGGACAAACAAACAGATGCGTTTTAGCGTTATGTTGTCAGTACAGGGAACAACAGATACATTACTACCAATTATTTTCTTAATTTAGACACCTCTCTAAAGCTGATAAATGTTTAAACTCAGAGCACTAATACTAAAATATACAGTGACTGTTAATTGTTTTGTTTTTGTCTGTTTGAAACATTATGCTTTAATCACACGACATATTTAATGTAGTTATTGGCTGAGCACGTTATCAATGACCTTCTTGTTATCAGCAGTTGCATTTTTTATTAAGCTGGTTGACATCTTCTCTGCTCAGTCCCCTTCTTTGTCCAATAGCGGCACTGTTTTCGCTTTGATGGTGATTAGGCCTCTTCCTTTAGCTAACATTGACTGGCCATAGTGCATCAACAAATTGTAATCGTAAGGGCTTCTCATTGAATTGATACCTCTGAATTTATTGAAATTGAATTTCATGTCTGAAGAATAATACAATAAAAGAAATAATAGTTTGAAAGCTCAAAAATCCTATACTTAGGGCCTTCTTTATACAATATCACTGACTGGGAACGAAGAAAACAATACCAAGTTAATTATCGACTTGACTACAGGCAAAGATCTGTGACTTATTAGATACTTTGATTTCTTGGAGAGAGAAATATGGTGAAAGTGCTAACCAAGAATCCTCTCTCCTTGTAATTTTGAATTCTTGAAAAAATAAAGAGAAGACCGTTAATCGTTACTCTGCTTTCTAAATCTTAAGTAGACAAATCAGGATTATTTTAAGTTAAATTCTTTTCTTGAATTATGTAGCTTTCTGGAAAATTTCATGTACACATATATCAGATTTGTTTTACTAACGTTTGATATTTATTTTCACTTTCATTTATCAACAAATCATGTCCAGTGCTCCCATGCCAGAAATGGTAGTATATTATTTGTTGGATCATTTTGTTGTTTCTAACCAGTCAGATTAATTTACCACCTGAAAGGGTGGTATTCTTGAATCATGTCTCTCATTCCAGTTATAGAAATAATTATCCCTGTCAGGACGACGTTGCTCATCATAGAGTGTGGGTTATTTCATGAACGACGATTCCAAGGAATGTGCAATTTATCGCTAATTGGATATTGTTCTCTGTGCCATGTTAACCGACTGGCGAGGAACATCTAAAGAAAGGAAATAAAACAGCCATATAATTAAAAATTAATCTTGGTAATCCTAAAAAGCTAAGTTTGTTCTTAAAATCACCTGCATAGTTTTGGACTGGTCCATTTTGTAGTTATTGAAGGTGATGATCACTGAACCTCATTACTTGATTTGAAACGTTATGTATTCATTAAAAGGAAGCTTCAAATGAATTTTGATGAGAGGAAACTACTGTTAAGACAAAAAAAAGAGATGAATTTAACACCAGTTTGACTGTACTAGGAAAAGGGTGTTACTGACAAGGAAGAAGCCTTACCACTAAGTTCGAGTCAAGATGGGATTTTTCAAAAATTTACATCAAAGAAAATCTAACAATTGAAAGCTCTCAAAGAAATGCTCTCTTTCCTGGAATCTCAACAAGAGAAAATAAGTTACTTTATTTTGTATTGGGTGATGCTTTTATTATTGCTTTTAACTTAAATTATGTTTCCTCACCTCCAATTTTTGAATTTAAGAAAGATACTTTGAGCGAGAAAGGGCAATCTTCTTTTAATAGATGCATACTCAATTATATACTTCAATTGTTGATATAACTATCAATTTATATCCAAATTTTGCTGGTCCATTGCCTTCACCGGCAATGGACCAAGTGTAAGATTCGGGCTGCACCTAACAGTGCTATTTTTTGAGAGTGTTCTACATTCATCTTTATTCCAATTTGTTTAACATAGCTTTCAAAGTTTTTCGAGACAGTTCCCAACGCAACCACAATCACAGAGATAATTTCAAATTTCTTTATTTTCCACAGTCAAGCAAACTCATCTCGTAGAGATCTGTACTTATCAACTTTCTCCTGTTCTTTTCCTAGCACCCTCACATCTCCAGGTATTGCGACATCTATAACTTTTGTCTATATTTTATCCCTGTCTGTCACAAGGAGGTCTGGTTTTCTCGCAAACACTTGTCTATCACATTGTATTACAAAATTCCATATTATCTTACATGAGTCATTCTCCATCAGTCCCTGAGGTTCGTGTTCAAACCATTTTGTTGCCGCTTCAAGATCAAACTTTTTACATAATTTCCAGTGTATATATTTGCAAAAGTTATTGTGACGCTTTAGATATTCTTTTCTTGCCAATACAGTACACTCACTAATTATATGGTAAACGATTTCATTTCTCTCACCACACATCCTGCAAAAAGGTGATTTTCTAGTCCTATCTATGAAATGTTTGATGCTATTGGTTCTTATGGCTTTCTCTTGGGCACTACATATTAATGCCTCAGTAGACCCTTTCAAAACACACGACTTTAGCCATTTCCAAGAATTTTCAACATCCTTTCCCTTTAAATCACTAACAAATTGCTCATACGTTTTCTTGTCTATCCAAGAATTCAGATTCTGGTAGTTTTCTCTCGTCTTATAGTCTTTAGGATTCAAGGAACTATTAGTCTGGATTATCCCATTCCTTTTGACAGCAATTAACAGTGGCTCAGTTTGCTGCTCAACATACCAACCAAGGTTCTTTTCTTCTGCGCTGACAGATTCTTTGCAGTCTATTGACCCTCTTCCTCCTTTACTCCAGGAAACATACAATCTATCTTTGTCACTTTTTGGATGAAATGATTTGTTGAAGGTCAGTATTTTTCTCCTTTCCAGTGACTTCGTCTCTCATTTACTCATTTAGTCACCGATCCGGAATTCCTGCTTCATATCTGAATAACCAAACCGTCAAGGTATTCACTGCCCTAATTTTGTTTCGCCCATGAGAGCTTAATCATGCAAACTAACCTCATTCTTCTAAAATATTCCTGTTTAAAACGTTTAATAATGCCTCCTTATTTAATTCCTTCAAATTCCAAAACTCCAAGATATTTATACCCAATTTGATCAACAACTTTGATTTTTTCTCCTGTTTGCCGTGATATTCAATTATTTCTGCTTCTGTTAACTGATCCTCTACGCATGACCAACAGTCCATTTTGATGTCATTACTAAATATTTGGACTGGAGACCAAACTGTCTGTTTCACTCTCATTCTTCCCGAACAATTTCAGATCGTCAATGATGCTAACGAGGTGATTCACACCTTCAACGAATTTAAGGGTGAATTTTGCTTTAACCTTTCTCAATGTCTGACTTAAAGGTATCATACATATGACAAAACATGTGCGTGTGTGTGTGTGTGTGGGATGGGGGGGTAGCTGTCTCCTTCAAAAATTTCTCTTTAATGTTTACTTTACCAAGAAACTCACTAGCGGAAGTTAAATTAACATTCTAGTTCTTCATCGATTTCTTTAGGAAGTCAGTAATGTTATTCGAAGCCTTTACCGTTTTTAATGCTTCCAATATCTTTGAGGGTGGCATCATATCGAACTCTTCTTGTAGTCTATCAGGGCCATTCCTAAATTGATATATCTCTTTTTGCAATCACATGTTATCATTTTATTAATGCGTAATTAGTCTTTCGTCCCTCTACTTTTTCGCCTGGATATTGATGACTCTGTGGCTATTTTATTATTCATCTCTAGACAATCGTACAAAGAATTTGAGACTATACCTGTGTGGGGTTTCCACATTAATGGTAGACACGTAGTTGACCAATAGCTGTTCACTGCTATGCCTTTCGCACGGTCATTCTGGCACAAGACAGTTTTTCCAGTGGTCATCTACTTCGAGGATTTCATTTCCGTTAATTATCAGATCATTCATTTAATAATATAATAATATAATAGATCATAAAATATTCCATGAAGATGATCCCGTCCTTATACAATCACTAGACAACTGCACACTGATAACATCAAGCGCATGGAGAAATTCAAACGGAGCAGCCAGCGGAGGTGTTGTACTGCTAATCAGCAAGAAAGTCGAACAATCACTTTCCGATGTACGACAAGTCAATAACAGAATTATCACCGCCATCTTCAACGGCAACCCAAAACCAACACTCGTCATCCACTACGCCCCAACAGAAGGCAGCAAAAATGCAGAGGAACATTATGTGACTCTTTCTAACACTGTGAACAGTGTACCCAAACATCACATAACAATTGAATGTGGTGACTACAACGCACATCTAGGCAAGGAATCGGTTCAATATACATACCACGAAACAACTAACAGCAACGG
>RDPX01000480.1:412203-423198 GCA_003991215.1 Morbakka virulenta
GAGAGAGAAAGGGAGAGAGAGAGAGAGAGAGAGGGAGAGAGAGGGAGAGAGAGAGAAAGAGAGAGAGAGAGAGAGAGAGAGAGAGAGAGAGAGAGAGAGAGAGAGAGAGAGAGAGAGAGAGAGAAAGAGAGAGAGAGAGAGAGGCAAAGAGAGAGAAAGAGAGAGAGAGGAAGTGTTAAAAGCTCACATTCGTCGTAATAAATGTTAAGCTATGAGTCCAGCTGGCCATCTAGAACATTGATGAGACATAACCTTTTTTTATTGAGCAACGATGCAGCAAAGAAATAACAAATTAATAGATTTGACGGAATAACAAACCAAGTATTGCATAAAAGAGGCGGAGAAAGAAGGAATGAAAGAAAAGACAAAGAAGTCAATTGAGTGAATATGGCATCAGGTCATATACAAGATCTCTTTAAATCGGAAAGAAAATAAGTAGCAAAAATCTAATAAGGGTAGATGTTTAGCAGACTAAGATTTCTTAATGAAGTTATTGTGAAATGTGAATGAACATCACGCCAAAATAATTGTCAAAACGCATCCATCTTTTTTCCACGTTTTTTTATTGAACTCAATAATTTTATCCAGAATTGGCATTTATTTTTGATTATTTTCTATTTCATTATTTTTGAAAAAGTACCTAAAAGTTATGTAAGGCTCTAAGAAATGTCTTTCAAAAAGAAAAATGTTTTTTTCTATCTGAAGGACTTTGCTCTAATAAACAAAACTCATATTCTTTTCTTGTTGGAGGAAATGCGGTCTAATTTTGGGTTAACTTTCGGTCTTAACAAGAAAATCGTTTTATTCAAGAGTTGTAAACCCAACAAAGTCCTTAAGGATATTTCTGAGAAAAGAATTTCAGTTAATGATCTTTCTCTATAAAGTATTTACAAAATATCATTCCGTGGCTTTTTGATCTTGAAAGAGTAGCACTGGATGGATTAATAGTGAATGGAATTTTAACGAGTTGCTCGAAGCATACAATGCAATTCAAAAAACTCTGCTTTGCTTCGGTTTCCTGATATAAAAAAAAAGAAGTTTACTTACCTTACAATTCATTTTTAATAATATTCAGCTGGCTACTGAAAAGCATTCTTTATTTTGGCCAGCTTCTTTTAATGTATCCTAGTAACGAACATTGATTAACAATTAATGTAAGGAATTTGAAGACATCATCATGTCATTTTGAAAATTGAGAAGTCATTTGTATCTGGATCTAACAAGTTGGATGGCACTCCATGATTGACTGAAATCAAATAATGGTAAGATATCAAAGGGAAGATAATAAAAATTCTATTTTATATAAGAGCAATTTTGAAACAAAAAAACATTGTAAATCATCTTTTTGTATATTGCATATTGTTTAGTAGAATTATATCTCAATGAAATTACAGAAATATGATGAAGTGGAGAGAAGAATCAAGCTTCATTTTTCTTTATTTTGCAAATGAAAGAAGAATTGTCAAACGTAAAAAAATACCCTTGTTGAAAAATGTCTGGAATAATATCTATCACACCGTTTTATATATTTCTATAATGACCTGCTAATATGTATAGGTTTAAGTTGAGATGTGTTTTATTGTCAATGGGATATTAAATCCAAAATGAGTTGAATAAAACATACTTCATCACAACAATCATTTTTTACCAAAATAATTTTACCATTGATTAAAGTGAATTTTTCTTCATCTGTTGATTTTTAGAATATTATTTTTTTTGACTTCTAATTTGATCAATGTCTGTATTAATGAGAAGGAAAATGTTTGTTATTTGAATAAATATGTTCAATTAAAACATATTTCTTTAATATTTATATTATATACCTTATAGTTAATATATAATGTATAATATAATTTGTATAAATTGCAAGAAACAAAAATGTCTTTTATTTTACAAATATGAAACTAAAATGCAGAGTGAAGATCTTACTTTTTATATTTTAAATTGAACCTAAATGTAGGAAATTCAAGTAATCTAGCATAGAGATTGTGTTTTGGATTGTTGATGTTATCTTTCTGTCAGGGTAATCTCTAAATGTGTATCGTATTCAACGTTTATTGTTGTTTCTTAACAAGCATATAAATAAACTACGTTTCTGAATAAACAGATATTTTTAGCTTTTAGCAAAAGGGAGAGAAAAGAGTAAATAATTGGTATAGATAGTGCAATCAACTCAGTATAAAAAACATGAATGTACAGTTATCTTAAAGTAATTCATCAAAATGGATATACAACAATAAAGAAAGCTGTCGAGGGGTTGGCTCCTAGTTCTTCTCAGTGATATTCCTTTAGTAACATTTTGTTGGTTGGTGGTTCTTAAGTCATTAACCCCTACTCTTATTTCCATTTAAAGAAGGTCAATATAAGTTGAAAATATTAGCCTTTCTGCTACAGTACTAACAGAAAATGTTGATTACGTTACAATTATGGTATTTCCTTAAATTTGCACATGAACTTGAATAAGCATAAACCAAAGTCCTTCAGCCTATAATCGAGCATTTCGTTCTTGACAAAAAGGCAAATATCGATCAAATCTACGAAAATTTACGAGTAAAGTTTTTATTTGCAGGATATATAAATGGAATTGTTGACAAGAACTTTGACATTTCATTGATTATGTGTTTGTACTGTAATATGTCGTATTTAATCAGCTGATAGGCATAAAATGCAGTGTGAATATGAACTAAATAGTGATATTACAGTGTTGTTTTTGTTGTTATCCGTTAAAGACGCAATAATGTGTAAAAGCAAAACATTTACATTTACACATTGTCACACTGTCATACCATTATTTATTATGTACTAAAAGAACAACTTATCACAAAATGAATTCATGAAGAATTTAAGGGCGTCAATTGATTCATTGTGTGACTTGACTTAACTTGACTTATTTGCGTTATCCCAATGAGATCTTTGCATGCTTCTTCGTCACAAACTTCCTCCAACTATCCCTGTCTCTTGCCTTACGTTCAAGTGTCAAAGGAGGTAGCCCTGTATCGTCACATAACTGGTCGATCCATTTCTTTGATGGTCTTCCTCATGGTCGTCTGCCAGGAAATTCATCTTTGTATGCACGGTATACATAACTGTCCTCTCCCACGGCACACATAACTGTCCTCTCCTCTCCTTGCAACATGATCAAACCAGATCATTCTTCGCTTTCGTATGAGTTCAATGATGTCTCTGTCAATATCAAGCTCTTTTCTTATTGTCTCAACTTTAACTTTATCCTGTAATGTCTTACCAAGCATTGACCTTAAACAATTGTTTTCAAAAACAAGGAGATTCTGCATTTGTTCTTTTCTTAGAGTCCAGGTTTCACACGCATAAATTGCGATTGGAACGATTAGGGCGTAATATAACCTGGTCTTTATTTTATGAGGTATTGATCTGTTTTTTCATACCCTCTCATTTAGCCGCCACCCTGGTTAGCGGCTTAAAATGATTAAAATTTTGAACCCCTCTAGCCCCCTTGGGAAACATCGAAAAGGACAAGGTGTCTGGCGTGTGTATAGAGTTGCTCTATTTTGTGAGTATTTTTCTTGTCTATGTTGTAGGTTTTTCTTAGAGGTCCATAGAATATTATTCGGTACACTGCCGTATAAATTTTTGTATTCTGAAGACGTAAAAAAAGATTTGTGCGTCTTTTTATTTTTCTTTATTGTAATTGTGACCATAGGTTCTTTTTAATTCCACGGACATGGAATTCGAAAAGACGTCTGGTTATCTTCAAAATATATATTGTGTACAAAAGCGGTAGCAACAAAAAAATATCATACAAAACTTTTATTAATATACTGCATAGATAAGAAAGACTAACGAATCAATATTTACAAGTTATTTCGTACACACAAAAAATCCTTGCAGAGCAATATCAAAACGTCTGGACGGCGAATGAGGCTCACCTGGCCAGATTCTGCGTAGTGCAAATACACAGTGAAACAATAGCGATTGGGCTATCACAGGTCGACGGATTCTGCGGTCAAACCAATCAAATGCAACAAAACACAAAACACTGAAATTGGTCGCAAGCAAGTCGGGACAAGGGGAAGACAAGTAAATACAGTAAAGAAAAACAGTTATTGCAAAAAGTAAACTTACCTATTGTTACGCTAAAATTACGAGTGGAGAAACTGAGACACATCACGCTGTTCTAGCTGTAAGAGCGTGTGTCGACGATTACATAATCACAACACAAAAACATATTCGAGTGTCCTTTTTTTCTCGGAGACTTTTTTGGTTGTTGTATTCGATGACCATTACTTTGTTCTGCTTTAATATGTTGAATAGATGTTTAAGCATTATTTTTGCTAAAGTGAAACGTCATTAAAATCTGAAGCAGTTAATTTCATCGAGTAAGAAGATACATCGTTAATTTCAGGAGACTTACAAAGGTGTCGCAATTGAGTGGTTTGCGAGAAACTGTTATTTTGGAATCCCTGGATAAGATCTTGGTGACAAGTAGTAACGATAACTGAAACAAATCAAAAGTAATTTAGCTCTTTCAACCTGATAACTAATTATCATTTTATTTGGTTAGCTGTTATGTGAAATGCTTTTTACGTAAGACCCCATAAGTAAAAAAGAAAGAATATCTCTATTGGATTCTTTCGTTACACTCAAGTTTCTTCTCGCTACCTGTGTTAATTATCATTATTATCATTTTTATTTATCATTTTTATTTTATTTGCAATATTTGCAATAGCCCGTTCTCATCTTTATGAAACACAGACAGAATAAAAAGTAGAGTAAAGGGTTTTAGAAATATAGTGTTATCATATAACTGTATACATATATATGTATATATATATATATTCTGGTTCATTTATTCAAGCAAAGGAGACATGTTATTTAATCATACATTTTGTAAACGTAGTTTAACGTACCGCTCCTAAATTCACAGTTATACCCTACTCTCAGTTTCAACGGTTGAAACTGGCGACGAGGGAGTTTAATTCGTTTTAAGACCAAGTGATTGTGTGGTGTTTCTTACCTGTCTACTGAGACGTTAGATCTAATTAATCAGATAATAACAATATTGGTATGGGTTCAAAGCTGGGTAATTTTCAAAAGTCAAGGATTCTGAACTATGAGGTTGGTAGAAGGTTAATTCTAGCGGTTAATTTGTTTCCTTTACTTCACCAAACAGCAAGATCAACCTCAGGACCTACCATGTTCTCCAGATACCACTGCTGCCTTTTGTGCTCCAGAAAATGATTTAAGTTCATTAACATCAGGAACAATTCTTGAAGGCACTCTTCATCAAAGTGAATCCAAAGAAAAGATCATCAAAGCTCGCCAAACACTTATGCGGGAGGATAGTGATGACGAAGATTATGAAGTTGATTTTGAAAAGCAAGGTATTTTGGTATTTATTAACTGTACTGTATTTTGAATAGTAAAATATAGTTTAATTCTCTTTCTGTACGCAAGAAGTTCAATTGCTGAATATGGAAATACATAAGAAATAAAGTAATAATTTATCTAATGTAATAAATCATGTCATTTCATCTTGTCTGGATACATTCAAGAAGTATAAAAAATGGAACCAATTTTCATGATCCAGCAATTTTCTCTGACAAAAGCTCGATTACTTTATTTTTAAACACAACCCTAAGTAGATAGGGTAAGGACACCTTTTGGGTAATTTTGGATTACTAATATTCAAGCATGCACTATCTATCTTATTATCTATTTCTGAAAAGTTTACTTGATATCCATGACTGTCGGAAGCACTTACAGTCATTCAGGGCCTTTCTACACACCAATTTCTGATGAATGGGAACAAAACCTACAATTAAGCCCAGTACGAAGCAAGAAAAGCTGAATGCAGACAAACGTAGAATTTTCAGGGAGTGGGTTATCTATTTTTTTNATAGAGTTGCTCTATTTTGTGAGTATTTTTCTTGTCTATGTTGTAGGTTTTTCTTAGAGGTCCATAGAATATTATTCGGTACACTGCCGTATAAATTTTTGTATTCTGAAGACGTAAAAAAAGATTTGTGCGTCTTTTTATTTTTCTTTATTGTAATTGTGACCATAGGTTCTTTTTAATTCCACGGACATGGAATTCGAAAAGACGTCTGGTTATCTTCAAAATATATATTGTGTACAAAAGCGGTAGCAACAAAAAAATATCATACAAAACTTTTATTAATATACTGCATAGATAAGAAAGACTAACGAATCAATATTTACAAGTTATTTCGTACACACAAAAAATCCTTGCAGAGCAATATCAAAACGTCTGGACGGCGAATGAGGCTCACCTGGCCAGATTCTGCGTAGTGCAAATACACAGTGAAACAATAGCGATTGGGCTATCACAGGTCGACGGATTCTGCGGTCAAACCAATCAAATGCAACAAAACACAAAACACTGAAATTGGTCGCAAGCAAGTCGGGACAAGGGGAAGACAAGTAAATACAGTAAAGAAAAACAGTTATTGCAAAAAGTAAACTTACCTATTGTTACGCTAAAATTACGAGTGGAGAAACTGAGACACATCACGCTGTTCTAGCTGTAAGAGCATGTGTCGACGATTACATAATCACAACACAAAAACATATTCGAGTGTCCTTTTTTTCTCGGAGACTTTTTTGGTTGTTGTATTCGATGACCATTACTTTGTTCTGCTTTAATATGTTGAATAGATGTTTAAGCATTATTTTTGCTAAAGTGAAACGTCATTAAAATCTGAAGCAGTTAATTTCATCGAGTAAGAAGATACATCGTTAATTTCAGGAGACTTACAAAGGTGTCGCAATTGAGTGGTTTGCGAGAAACTGTTATTTTGGAATCCCTGGATAAGATCTTGGTGACAAGTAGTAACGATAACTGAAACAAATCAAAAGTAATTTAGCTCTTTCAACCTGATAACTAATTATCATTTTATTTGGTTAGCTGTTATGTGAAATGCTTTTTACGTAAGACCCCATAAGTAAAAAAGAAAGAATATCTCTATTGGATTCTTTCGTTACACTCAAGTTTCTTCTCGCTACCTGTGTTAATTATCATTATTATCATTTTTATTTATCATTTTTATTTTATTTGCAATATTTGCAATAGCCCGTTCTCATCTTTATGAAACACAGACAGAATAAAAAGTAGAGTAAAGGGTTTTAGAAATATAGTGTTATCATATAACTGTATACATATATATGTATATATATATATATTCTGGTTCATTTATTCAAGCAAAGGAGACATGTTATTTAATCATACATTTTGTAAACGTAGTTTAACGTACCGCTCCTAAATTCACAGTTATACCCTACTCTCAGTTTCAACGGTTGAAACTGGCGACGAGGGAGTTTAATTCGTTTTAAGACCAAGTGATTGTGTGGTGTTTCTTACCTGTCTACTGAGACGTTAGATCTAATTAATCAGATAATAACAATATTGGTATGGGTTCAAAGCTGGGTAATTTTCAAAAGTCAAGGATTCTGAACTATGAGGTTGGTAGAAGGTTAATTCTAGCGGTTAATTTGTTTCCTTTACTTCACCAAACAGCAAGATCAACCTCAGGACCTACCATGTTCTCCAGATACCACTGCTGCCTTTTGTGCTCCAGAAAATGATTTAAGTTCATTAACATCAGGAACAATTCTTGAAGGCACTCTTCATCAAAGTGAATCCAAAGAAAAGATCATCAAAGCTCGCCAAACACTTATGCGGGAGGATAGTGATGATGAAGATTATGAAGTTGATTTTGAAAAGCAAGGTATTTTGGTATTTATTAACTGTACTGTATTTTGAATAGTAAAATATAGTTTAATTCTCTTTCTGTACGCAAGAAGTTCAATTGCTGAATATGGAAATACATAAGAAATAAAGTAATAATTTATCTAATGTAATAAATCATGTCATTTCATCTTGTCTGGATACATTCAAGAAGTATAAAAAATGGAACCAATTTTCATGATCCAGCAATTTTCTCTGACAAAAGCTCGATTACTTTATTTTTAAACACAACCCTAAGTAGATAGGGTAAGGACACCTTTTGGGTAATTTTGGATTACTAATATTCAAGCATGCACTATCTATCTTATTATCTATTTCTGAAAAGTTTACTTGATATCCATGACTGTCGGAGGCACTTACAGTCATTCAGGGCCTTTCTACACACCAATTTCTGATGAATGGGAACAAAACCTACAATTAAGCCCAGTACGAGGCAAGAAAAGCTGAATGCAGACAAACGTAAAAGTTTCAGGGAGTGGGTTATCTATTTTTTTCTAAACAGGTTTAGGGGATGTACCATTGAGAAACACTTTTTGGTAATTTGCTGGACTTTACTAGTCAATTGTAGTTGTCAGGTAAAAGCTTGGATGGTGGCCAGGATCACGCTGACCTCAAACACTCCAGCAATGGAATTGTGAAGTGATTGTCTGATTTCCTAATGTTTTACTATCTACATCTACCAACCCCTAAAATTGTAAATTTCATGAAGAAATCAACCATCGTATTCCAATGTTGTTTCAACGAGGGAAGAAAGGCAGCAAAGGATGCACAAAGATGGTTGAAAAAAGGATTTTGTGTCAGTTCCAGGTGGATTGTTGATAAGCATGTTCATAACAGAATCTGGATAGCCCATGATTGGGCAGAACCGCATGCTTCAAATACTTGTCTTCCTTCCGTGACAAAATCGCTACTCAATGAACCTCAAAACTAAGTAATTCGTTTATTACAAAGCAGTGATGTGTCTAATTTCTTTTCCTTTAGGCCAGTTCTGGTTCGATTATTTATCATTAAACTGAATGGATCCTGTTCTTTAAATGCTAAATCAGCCTTGCGCAAACAATTTCTCTTTGATTTGTTCTCCAACACATCACATTTGTAGCGAAGGCTCGTGAATGTAACTAAAATGTTTTCTGTGTACTTCCTTTTTGGCTTACTACTGTTTGTGCTTTTACTGAAAAGGATCGGAAATTTTGTCAGATGTAATAAAAATAGATTCTATGCATTTCTTTTTTGTAAAGCTGTCGACCATTACAACCTATTAGCGAACAATATCAAAGAGGAGTTATTTGATGGTTTGGAAGCTGGTGTGATTTTGGAAATTGGTATTGGCGGAGGTGCTAATTTTGACTATTACCCCAGAGGAACAAAACTCGTGGCTGTGGAACAAAATGACATGTGTAAAGAAAATCTGAATACGAAATTAGCAAAGAAAGATGGTATTAAACTTGAAAAATTTGTCAGTCGTGCTGAGGATTTATCAGAGATAAAAAGTGGATCGATATCGAGCGTTGTGAGCACCCTTGTTCTTTGTTCAGTTCAAGACGTCAACATGGTTTTAAAGGAAATACGAAGAGTGCTTAAGCCTGGTGGAAAATTCTATTTTTTAGAACACGTGCAGGCAAACGAGGGTACAGCGCTATATTACTTTCAATTCGTTATCCAGCCGCTTTGGGACATCGTTTTTGATCATTGTCAACTGCGCAGAAAAACGTGGGAAAATATCGAAAAAGCAGGATTTTCTGATGTCAGACAGAGACGCTTTTATCTAAATGTGCCTCCCTTAGATATGTTTACACGCATTTTTCGCTCCCATTTGGTAGGCATTGCGGTAAAGTAGAGTGGGGGTTGTTGCATCATATTTGTTAGGTATTGTATTACTGTAAGGTAATATGTAATGGTTATCACGCTTTCTTTTTTATTGTTGTTATTATAATGTTATGTTCTCCAGTAAACTGAGCTCAAAGAATACCTTTCAGAGGGACTTCCCTCTGGCAGTGAGGAATATATTAGCCTGATACCCTTTATCACGCCAACCAATGGCTTTTTCTTTTGGAAAATACCCCCCCACCCTTCCCCAAACTCCTTTTGCCCGCTCGGGGAATTAAGCTCTAACCACTCGGTCACAGTGCAACTGCATTGACCATGACGTCACGGCGCCCCTATTCACCAAACGCGTATGTGAAATAACAATATTGTATAGGGTGTTTTGCGTTATAATGGCATACATTATCAAGGTATAATGGTACATTATATTCATGTATCATACGTAATCATATATATCTGTTTGTATTACATAATATTACATATTATCAATTTATGTAATCTACATGTATATTATACAGAAATTTCTTGTTTTCACTCGGTGGCAGCCAATCTGCTGCTCTACCGTTGTTTCACAATTACAAATAACAGTGAAAAGGAAAATACATCCTTCACCAAGAGTGTCTGCGCTTTTCATACGCTTAAAGCATGGTCGGTGAATCGATGATGCTCGCCACAGATTTAAAATAGATTCAGAAAATTAGCATACCGGTTTTCAGAAAAGCTCTTAATTGCTTTACGAAGAACGTCTACCGCACGATTTGAACTAACAACTAACAACCCTTTTAACAAGAATTGTTGATTTTATGACCCCCAACTACCCCCTACCCCCCACCTTCATATTCATCTGACCTGATACTGCACCTAAGACTAATGCCAAAGCAGACTTTTGACTTACTTTTCGTCCTGATTTTTGTCCAGATTGTACAGGTGGAATTTTGTTAGAAAACCATCGATAATACGACTCCCACCCCTGGTCTTACCGGTAAACTATGTCACTATATCAAAAATATTAAATTTATCTAAAAATTATTTTCGCGTCGGAAAATATTTTGACCAGAGATGCCCAGTTCTTTGGTGGTGTTTGATCCTGGATCCTAATTACCGACGTTTCAATCACTAAGAAAAACTGTTAACATTAACAAGAAGCAGACAGACAGATATACAGACAGACAGACTAAACAAGGTTTTGAAATATGAGTTGGTGAAAATGGCAGTATGCAAGACCTTTAGTTGCGAAACCAGGCCAAAAAAAGCAGGCTTTAAAGTAAAAAAAGAGGATTCACTGAAGCTGAGCAAAACAGCAGAACATTGAGACCACGAATTTTCTCATGGAAAGACGGCTTTTTATCCTTGGCTAGCAATCCTTTCAGCTATCTCGATCAATACACCGTTGGTAGTGTTACCATATCACCACTCCTCTTCTACAA
>RDPX01000480.1:423348-438583 GCA_003991215.1 Morbakka virulenta
CGACTCCCACCCCTGGTCTTACCGGTAAACTATGTCACTATATCAAAAATATTAAATTTATCTAAAAATTATTTTCGCGTCGGAAAATATTTTGACCAGAGATGCCCAGTTCTTT
The DNA here is from genome assembly GCA_003991215.1 of Morbakka virulenta. Classification (NCBI taxonomy): domain Eukaryota; kingdom Metazoa; phylum Cnidaria; class Cubozoa; order Carybdeida; family Carukiidae; genus Morbakka; species Morbakka virulenta. Next base: position 423,464 of record RDPX01000480.1, read on the forward strand.
GGTGGTGTTTGATCCTGGATCCTAATTACCGACGTTTCAATCACTAAGAAAAACTGTAAACATTAACAAGAAGCAGACAGATATACAGACAGACAGACTAAACAAGGTTTTGAAATATGAGTTGGTGAAAATGGCAGTATGCAAGACCTTTAGTTGCGAAACCAGGCCAAAAAAAGCAGGCTTTAAAGTAAAAAAAGAGAACATTGAGACCACGAATTTTCTGATGGAAAGACGGCTTTTTATCCTTGGCTAGCAATCCTTTCAGCTATCTCGATCAATACACCGTTTGTAGTGTTACCATATCACCACTCCTCTTTTACAAGGGCAATGTGTAGTAGACAGTATCTGCTATCACTCCATTTGATAACGCCCTCGTAACTATAGAGCTTACTTATTCTTTATAATGACATTCTGCGTCTAGATAATGATTTCGGACAGTATTTCTATTACAATATCAATGAAATGAATGCCCCCTGTAACATGTAGACTTACTGTTCTCAAGGCGTACAAAGAATCTTTGAAGTCAGAAATGACTCCATATTTTAAAACGAAATACCGAGATGTGGTAGTACTGGTTCTACGCAAACCAGACAAAACTTGTTATCCACAAAAAGTTGAACAGCAGAGCATTATAAGCTAATGATCTTGATTTCCAATTGATCATAATAAGTTGTAAATAATTAGGGGTTGTTCTTTGATATACTTAATCGTATTGAGATAAAAGTTTGATTCTCTTAAAAAAATATTTCCTTAGTTACATGAATTTTTTTTTCAGAAATAAAGAAAGGATTCGATCATACTGGGAAAGATGCTTATCTTGAAGCATGCAAGAAATATGCTACAACTCCAGTTTCTTACTTTTTACGTCATATGCAATCACAGGAAGTTTGTCTCAAATATCATGGCGTTGGACCGATTGGGATAAAGGCTATTGCCTTTTCATTAATGGTTAGTATTTGGGCAAGTAGTTATGCCGATATGAAATACAGTAGGATCTGGCTGACCACTTCAGTATCGCGATCACCCTAAAAGTGCTGTTCTTTTTCTTATGTACAAAATACTGTTACCATGGAAAAGGTCAATGTCAGTAACGCTTTCTATCTGTAATATTACAACCAAAATATATTTCGGCTGATTAGTGAAAGTTTGCGTGCACGTTATTAGTTTTATAGAACATATTCCTAGCGAAAGAAAACATACAGCAACACCATAAACTATTTTCGGGACGTACTCTTCAATTCTTACTTACCCTAAAACACTACTGGGCATTCTGATAGGTGTCAAGTGTTAAACATCTCTACATTTTTTTAATTTACAAAACGTAACGACACGCAGAATAATATAGAAGATGCACAAGGCAGCAAAATATTTACATTACTGTGTAGATGATAGATATTACAGTACTCTTTTAAAACTAACTCTCTCTTTGCAATGTTGTTTTTGAAATATTGGCGACTCTTTTCAAAGGGTGTAAACAGCTTTTTCATATCCTTTTTAAGGTTATTCTTTCCTTTCAACCTTCAAAAAGTATTCTTAGATGAAAGTCACTAATTGCACTAATTCTATCCATGGCATTTCATTGTGTTTTTTAAAATTTTGGGTTCGTGTCCTAGTCAGGTCTGACTTTTAAAAGCTTGTTTCATCAAGAGTGAGGAATGAAAGATAAAATATATCACAGGAGATTTATCAAACAGTAATTTTTATTTTCACGTACTTTGTAAAATGGCTAATTTTCTACACCATTTGTAATTTATCATTGTTTAAATAATTGTCTCACCATTGTCTCACCTCACCCTTGGAATAGCAAATTAGAGTCTGGAAATATACTTTGAGGATATTAATAACAGATCTACTGTAGTTGCTTATGATATATTAGATGTATTTCTTTTTTCTCATATTCTTTAGAGTAGTAAACGTTTTAAATTGACACACAACCTCAATGGATTCTTTTCACATCTGCAGAGGCATTGCAAAGTTATTTATTATAATTTATCACTTTCATTCAAAAGATTTGAAAAGGTGACTTTTAGGTTTAAAGTCACTTTGGTAAGCATATTAAAGAGGGATCATTTTGGTGTCATCAGAGGTGAGCTTACGAAATGATAGGTATGGTAGTATATCCGATTGCTTTCCATCCATACTCACTAATGCTAAATAACTTGATTGGTACTGCCAACTGTTGTCACTGTGATGGTCCTGCACTCGCTAGTGGTGTACAGCTGTCAACAATAAATACATGGAAATGATATTCTCTGGTAATATGATAAGGAAAGGAAATATAGGAGAATTAAAAATAAGAAAAAAAATTAGGAGGAAGAGGATCTACAATCTAATGGTCTTGAAGAAAATTTTTGTCAGTATTCCAAAGGATCTAAGAACCCAGTAATCCTTTTCTTACAAAAAACCCCCAAAAAAACCAGTTCAGCGTACTCGTAAAAATGCTCACCGATTTAATTAATACCTTACTCTTTGTGAGCAGCATCTCCGCTGATACGAAGTAAAGACAAAGAAGAAGACCATTGAAACCCAGCTTCAGCTAGACCCCATTTTTAAACTCAGTTAAAGGAATCAAAATATTACACTGATGCTTCTGACCGAATATCAAAACCATGCACAGTGAAAACAGCAAACATAGAGTGAAAAGGACATATACAACCTTGGAAGACATTGAGCTTTTGCAGGAAAAGTTAATAGTATGTTTGGAAAGAACACGTTTCAAACCAGTGCCTATGGATAGAATGGTCATGTGCTTTTCCAACTAAACTACCTACACCTTTTTCTAATCAGATTATTTTAACAACCATATATTTCACTTCATTAATCAGACTTCTAAGTGACTTCTTTGCATCCACAGGTGATACCACTGAAAGATAGGACCTCTTCTGAATCCCAAATGTACCCATTGTAGTGTTTATTTTTGTAAATGCTCACCAGTAGTAAGAAGAATATTAAGAGGTTTAATAAATTGACCCAAAGACATCATTTGGTCTTTCTAGCAAAAAAAACAATTACGACGTATTTCAGGTCATACTCCATAAGAGTGTTTAAGTAAATCTACTTTTCCTAATTCATCCTCTAATATGAAAAATGTAATGCCTAACCATAAATGGAATACAAATCAGTATCATAAGTTTGAATAACAAACTTTATCATTACAGAAGCAGGTACGGCTTTGCAAAAAACCAGGAAAAGTATTAAAGGTAAAACAGAACCGTGTATGACTCACTTTCTCATAGTTTCAAAAGGAACAAGAAGTAACTCAAGACGACTTTGAAAGTACGTCACTTAGGAATGATGATATGATGGCGACAATTGTTGGAAATCAGCTGGCTAAGATTTGTGTAAAGTTAGTAGAACCTAGAAATGGTAGAAGAATTCAGGTATGCTATGGAAAAGAATACAGAAGTAAGTTTGAACTTTCTGAGCACATTCGCTAAGGGCCTAGCAGAATGCTAATGACAAGGCTGTGAAAAAGGAAGCTTAAGAAAAATAGGGGATATGAATGCAACCCAGGATGTGCCTGGAAACTACAAAGAGATGGAGTGGCGAAGAAAGATATGAGCCAAATAGGAAAGAGGTCGAGGGGAGATTATTTACGAGCACCTTGAAACCAATAGTTGTGGTTGCAGACAATACAAATGATAGATTGGCGCCTTTATTCAAATTCCTAATTATTTTATTTCTCTTTTTCTTTGTAACTTTAATTTAGACGAATACTCGGATTCTTAAATTAAATTTGCAAGAGAATTTTATAGGGCCATCTGGATGTAAAGCCATCTGCGATATGCTGAAAGAAAACTGCTACATAACTGAATTGGTATGCCTTCTATTCATTGTAAAGAAAAATCTCTTTTCTTTCATATATTGTTGTATATTGTATATTAAATTATTTTAAATAAGAAATCAAAACTCTTTTCAGATGTAAACAAATTTATAAATGTGGAAAAGGGTAAATATTGAGGATAGAACTTGTTGAAACAAAGTTTTGTTTATTTAGAACACCTGAATCTCTCTGTGCCAGGAGGCACACAAGGCTTGAACATCTCTTCTCCACTGTTGTCGATCTGTTGTTACCCGGAGTGTAGAGGTCCAGCGTGTTGTATGTTTTGCCAGCTTTTTCACAGTGCTGTAGAGTTCTTTCTGTCCCCCGTTCTCTGCCGCTGCCTATGCTCGGTGCTTTCTCTGCCATTCATCTCCTTTTATTTTCCACCACACTTCTCTTTATCTCTCTATCTTTCTCCCTATATTCTTCCTTCTTGATCCTCTTTTAACGACTGCTGTTAATCCTGGTCTTAACTCCTCCCTTCCCATCTATCACCTTCCGTGTGTTATCACTAATCCGTGGTTTCCTTTTCCCTTTCCTAAATCCAAGCACCTCTGCCTCGTTGTCATAGGCAGTCCTCTGTTTTTCCAGACCTCTTCTATTTCCGTAGTCTCAGTTCTGTTCTTTAACAGCTTACTCCTTGCTTTCCCGCAGCACTTCCTCTTGGTTTCTTCATCCTTCAGTCGAACAACGTCGATCATTGGCTTGACCTTGTTCTTATTTCTGTGCGACTGAAGGTGGAGCTTGATGTTGGTTCTCACCAAGTAGTTGTTGCTGTTGATGACCACTTCTCTCTGTGCTCTAGGATCCAGTACAGATGATCTCCACTGTCTCCTAATCAAGAGATGGTCAATCTGATTTTTAACTCTCCCTTTTGCTGAGACCCACGTTGGCTTGTGGATGTTTTTGTGAGAAAATAATATTCATGCTATCAAAACCCCATTTAGTTGACAGAACTCACACAGCCTTTCTCCATTGTCACTCTGCCTTCCAATCCCATGCACACCTATTGTTCTCTCATAACTGGTTTTATCACTTCCAACCTTGGCATTAAGGTCTCCCATGAAGAAAATGATGTCGCTTTTGTTACTTCTACCAACTGTTTCCTCGAGCTCTTGATAGAGTTGTTCCTCCTTTTCGCTGTGAGGAGCATAAACTTGTTTTGTGATCCTTCTTCTATGCCTCGAGTAGAATCTGGGTGTTGTGATCCTCTTGTTGATTGTATTCCATTCATGAAGGATTTTTCTGCTTGTTGACTGATCATGATGCCAACCCAAAGCCCCATGCACTTCCTCATCTCCACTGTAAATTAATGTGTGCACTGTTGCCAGCTTCATTGTTGTTGCTCCTGTCCATCTGCATTCACTGATCCCAAGAACATCAAGGTGGTACCTCTCCATTTCTCTCTTTCTCTCTCTCTCTCTCTCTCTCTCTCTCTCTCTCTCTCTCTCTCTCTCCATCTATCTATCTATATCTCTATCTATCTCTCTATCTATCTATCTATCTATCCATCTATCTCTCTATCTCTCTATCTATCTATCTATCTATCTATCTATCTCTCTCTCTATCTATCTATCTATCTATCTGTGCTTTAGCTCCTCCGCTATACATCGTTCTTACATTCCAATGTCCAATGGTGACTGTTGTTTTTGGACAAGCAATAAATTTTTTTCGGACGCTCAGCAATCAGTAGTCTTTCACCCATCGTCGTCGTGATCCCGGTGTCGGCTATCCCCGCTCCTCCCAAGTTTTCATGTTGAATTCTAATGTCTGTAGTTTCTGCGACCAGCTGTTTTTTATTGGCGTAGGTAGTCAAACCTCCAAAATTGGAGGACCTGGATTTTATGTCTGGGTTATCCTTCCCTTAGTATGTGTTGGTCTGCGTTTGCAATCACTTATCCTCTAATCTAGAGCAGTGCCCTTATGCCGTTCAGTCCCAGCGCGAGGAAGATTTGTTTACGTGTCTTCTATTTATTTGAGCGAAATATAGTCAAAAGACAATAAGACAAAAAATTAAAGTGGTAAGAGTAATCAGTCTGAAAAACACTAAAGTAGTATTCAGGACAAACTTTGAAAAAAACAAAACCGAACACGGAATGGCAGTCTGTTCCTAAACAAAAGTTTGAAACATTTTGTACAGAGTAATTTCTATTAAACGTCCTTAACCAATGCAGTATAGTGCAATTTATCTCACTGATTTTATTTCTACAAGTAATTATTATGAAAAATATATTCGATTTTTTATTCGATTTAAGTACTCTTTATTTCAAGCTTGATCAATTGGCTGTCCATTCAAATTTGTTTCAGTGGAGACATAAAGCAAACTCTTGGTGAGAGGAATTTGGTTGTTTTGCCTTTTTTTTTATGGTTTCTTTTGGGTGAAAAGTGAAATCCCCTAAATGTCTAATATTTTTCTCTTGTGTTGTCCCTGTAAACTCTGGTTTTAATATATGAAGCTTTCATCCTGCTCTTTGAAGGGAAAAAGTTGTATACAGACTTTAATTAACTATGTCTATTCATCCAAGTGCCATTGAGGATAATAACATCTTTAAGAAACTTGATTCTATACCACATTTAAAGCTATAATTAGTATGATCTAATACCCTGAAAATTCATGATTCTATTCAGACATAAACTATTAACAAGCATCTGACTAATCAACTTTACTTAAAGTTACCATCCTTGATGAATTATCATTTCAAATAAATAATGCAGATTATCACATGAAAATTACTATAGATTAATTATCATAAGGTCTCTCTAAATTCCAGAATAAAAAAATAGGAACTTTAGGCCTCTTTGGTGTCGAATTACTTCTCTTATAGGACATGACCCAGCAATTACCTGTCTGGTTTGTCTGTAATAAAAAATTGTACTGAACAATACTTTATTTTTGGTGGAGCGTCTTACTGAAAAAAGCAGTCAGCACGAGGAGTTGTTGAGTTGAGAGTAAGAGAGTGAAGGATGATAGTTAAATTCCTTTCTTCCTCCAGTTAGGGCATTTTGGAAGAAGATATTAAAGTGTTCTATGTAATACCTTTGCGTCTTGATTTATGAAGGATGAATTTTTATTTTGGGCTTTATTTTAGAATTAGAAATTTAATAAAAATAAATGTTTTATATTTTCGTCATTAGTTTTTGGGAATTTTATTTCTTAGTTTTTGTTGTATTTATTGGAGTATGGTATTTATTTTCTGTTGTAAATAAAGAACTTGAAACTGACTGTTCTTTTTTATCACATCTGATTCTTAAGCGTATTTCATTTTTTTTTCTTGAAGATCATATCTGGTAATTGTATTGGTCAATTAGGATGTAAATGGATCAATGAAATGCTACAATCCAATATTAATCTTGTTAAACTTGACTTGGCAAGAAATCAGTTGGGTGATAGAGTAGGAGAATATTTATGTGAAGCTCTAAAGGTATTGCTATCTTAGGGTTTTATTCTAGTTATTTTATGTATTTCAGACATCATATTATATTCCACCTTAACCAAATACAGCAAAACGCCAATTGATCAATATCACACTTACTTGCAATCAATTGAAAATACAGAGCTGATTAATGTTTTATCATATTCGACGAAAGCTGTGTAGCATTCCACCTCAACTGCATTTGAAATAGACATTATGAGTGTCAATACGTACTGATATAGAATTGCAGGGGACAGTTTTTAACATACATACTGAGTAAAAATCTATACTGACCTAAATATTCTAATTCGGACCTTTTAATAGCAAGAAACGCTAAACATGGCTTGACCTATTTGTTGCCTTGACAAGAAGGTTAGTGGGCAGGGAGAAATTGACTACAGTTATAAGCAGGATCCGTTTTGCATCTTTGCCCTTTTCTCCAAACAAAAGACAGAATGTTGGCATTTTACTTTTTGCAATCATATATTCTTCCTTTGTTTCCAAAATCCAAATTTTCATTTAAACACTCCTGTAGAAATTTAGCATTAACATGTAACTGTCATTAATTGTCTTGAAGCAGAAGACATAAACTGTCTATCTGCTATGACAAAGCTTTTCCAGTTTATTGGTACCTTTGCTACCTTCAGCTGCCTCCCATTCTATTGTATCGGTAAGTTTTTGCAAAGCCTTTTCACTTTTGAAGAAATATTTGATTGAAACACAAATATCTCCATTGTATCACAAAGGGTTGCACAAGTGCTTGTAGGATCTTTCACTGGCAACCTGAGTGAATGACCTCGACAGTATGTTTCTGCTGCTTTTCGTTCATAGACCTTAGTCCTCTGATAGTAAGGGTTTTTTTATTAGAATGCAAAAGGTCAGACCTTGCTCAATACATTTTTTACAGGGTGAATAAAACCATCAAAACATTCCCTCTTTCAGATTAATTATTTATATTAACTAACAAGTCCTTTAAAATCCATTAGACATCTCTTCTTAGCAACTGATAGAGCAGGTAGTTGTATTATGTGCTTCGTAACTATACATAATAATTTTGTATGTCAGAAGGGGTGATCAATGAAGAGATTGAAATTGAAGGAACCATTATCAACATCCACAGTACATATGCACCTCATACAACATTTAACGTAGAAGTGAAAAAACTTTTTAGGAGTATCTAGATAAGCTAACAATAAGCCTGCTTGAAGATATGGCCTCAAGGAACGAGAGCAGAGTTTGCTTGTGGAAATGGCCATTGTCAACATCTTGTTTATGAAGAGAGAATAAAATTGGGGCTCTCAAAAACAGGAGAAAATGAGCAAAATAGAGTTTATATTCTGAAACAGCCTGAGAGAGGTAGAAGACTGTTGTGGTATGACAAGAAAGAGTATTACAGCCCAGCACCGTAAGGTCACCTCTAAAATGGTTTTTGAAATAAAGGCAAAAACTATGAGAAAGACTGAAAACACGATATAAAAGATAAAGTGATGGGAGCTAGGAGAACAAATTCCTGATTGGATATAACAATGGTGTATTACAACTTCTGAGGTTCAGAGACAAAGAAAAGCCACTTAGCTGGGAAGCTGTACCAAACGTGGTAAGGAAATAGGCACAAAATATACATGGGGAAACTTCTGGTTCAACGAAGGTAAAGAGTATTGTGTTGGTGAAATGAAGAAGTTCAAGAAATCATTAAGCATAAATGATTAGCATAGAATTACTTGAAAGATTAAATGGCAAGGAAAGTGAAAATTTGTACATGACAACATCTTCGAAAGGCAATGAATGAGCCAGCCAAAGCCAAATCCAATTAGGATAACCAAACAAGGATAGGGAAGGAAGAATAACATGTACAAGTAATAAAACATGCAAATAGAATTGTCAGATGACGAGAGTATACTGGAAAGATGGAAAAAGTAAGTACCTTGAAGAGCTGATGAATATTAAAAATGAGAGGATGAGAAGAACAGATAACACTCTAACTGTAAATTAGGAGGTACTGCCAGCAACAAAGGACAATGTCCAGATGGCATTAGTTAAGATGAAATGGTAAATTATGAGGACCCTACTGCAGAACTAAGTTCTTACCACTGGAGACGTGGAAACGTCTACGGTAGAGCTGTTTGGATATACTAATGAACTTTTAAAATGTTTTCCTATCAAACAAGAAGATGCAAAAGGAATCGTGAAAAATTGCCATAGTTTCAATACACAAGACCATAGGCGACACTCATGAATAAAAACGGTTTGACTGACAAAGAAATAGGAAAGCGAACTAACTGGAAGTGGCTGAGTGGAGAATGCTCCAATTTTTTTGAGGGGGGGGGGGTTGTTGTAAAGAGGCTTGACATGATTTAAAATTAAAATGGTAAGAAGATTAGCTTATGTACAAGGATTCAGTGACAACTTCTGAGAGACTAGACTGAGGTGGTATGGCCAAAGAGTCTCCAAGAGAATACCGAAAATGAAACTACTGGAAAGAGGTAGAAGAGGAAGACTAACGAGAAGCTGTATGGATGGAGTGAGAAAGGATATTAATGCAGTCAGAGCAGAGCCAACAGAGGTGTAGAACAGAAGCAAATGGCAAATATTTATTGTTGTGGCTACTCTTAATACGTTGCAGGAAAAACGAAACCAAAATGGAGCTCGTGTTTTGGCTAACACGAGAAAACACAGAACGAATATTTTCTTTGGACAGCTCAATATTTAATTTTCCTTCTTAAAATTTTAATATAGCAGTTAAAATTACCTTCATTTTGGTCGATAGTTATTTCGCTGGCACTCGACAGGACCAAGACTGCAAAATAAGAAAACTTATGTCGTTTGTTTTTATCAATACTAAAAAAGAAAGAGAGGATCGAGGAAGATTACCATTTTTTGTGTTTGGCTTAAAAAACTCTTAAAACAAAATGGGTGTCGCTGAAAGCCCGTCACTTTCTGCAAGTGTTTATCAAAAAACTATTGAAGACTATGCCCAGATTCTTTTTGTTTACAAAGAGGCATTAATGAAAGTTGAATATGAATTGTTCCCAGAGCTTCTAAATGGAAGGCGAACCAAGCTCTGTCAATTACTTTTCTAGATCGAAATTTTCACTGCATTTACAGTTTAGTAGTGGGTGCTGTGCTATAGTTGAATCACAATTTACAATTTAGGATATTAAGTATTGTTTTACTCCATCGATCAGTCTCAACAGCATACAACTCAGGTGCCTGGCATCATTAGGCTCTCGAAAACAATCATTCTTCAAATTTGTGGCAAAGAAAGACATCTTTTGTAAGTAAAAGAAGAATTTTTCTAAAGGGATAATTACTTTGTGTATTGTAACACAACAGTATTTGAAAACTGCCCTGGTAATTAGAATTTGGAATTTAGTGGAAACCAGCCAGGGTAGTTTAGGGTATAAAGGGCGTTTTTGTTTAACAGCATTTGGAAAATGGGATGATTTATACCGAATACATTTGTCTAATACATTTTTAGGGAAAGCGTTACTCAACAGAATTTGCTTCACTTTATCTATTTCTGCTAAAGCACGACGAATTAAGGCGTCAACAGTTCAATTTTAACCTGCATCGAACTGAACGAGTCCTGAGGTAAATATTGTTCAATAAAGATTGGCTTTTTAAGCACGCTTATTTTGAAAATGATGCATGTTTTCCTACTAAACGTCTAAAATTGGTAAACAATTATTTTGTTCTTTTTCAGCAGTAAACAATAAGAAGAGAAGAAAATTTTTAGTGTTGTTTTGTTGATTTTGAAACACAAGGAAAATGTCAGGAGAATCTATAATACATGGAAACATCAACATTTTGTGTAGAATTGTTTTTCATAAAAGCTTACAAAAATATTAGCCAAAGTCGTACGTATCCAGTGAGGAGTGCATGGCCATACCATCGAATTGTTGGTACATGAAATTTTCAAATCTGATTTCAACTGCTTTAGTCACTGGATCGAGAAGGTAAACAAGAACATCTTCTGGAAAAGGTGGTGCTGACTTAATACAAAAGGTGGTCGGTATTGATACACAAAAACTTGATATTAGTTTTTTTTATCCTGGTGTCTAAGTCCTGTCAGTTCCAGATAAATAGGTATCGACCAAAATAAAGCAAACTTAATTGCGATGTTCAAATTTTGTTCCACTAATCCTTTATTGGATTATCGAGATTTTGATTAAAGTAAAGAAAAAACCCCAAATTGATCTTGATGATATTCTTGTCTCATTTTCTTTTTTAACAGAGTAACTACAGAGTTTCTTGGTTAAACCTCAGTGGCAACGAACTAGGCACCAAAGTTGGGACTGCGATAGGACCTGCAATAAGTAAGTAGATTAAGTTTTATGCCTTGAAAAAGTCTAAAAATATAAGATACTGTTTATTGCAGTAGGAAAAACAAAGACTTGCCCTGGGTACCATTTGCGAGATGCTTCTTTGGGCATCTGAAAATTAAACCAACTCTCACTTGCCCAATTATTTTTTAGCTGATAAATGGTGTTCTGGAAAGTAGAACTAGTTCGCACGGCAGTAGTGACAGAAGTCATAAAATTGAGAAAGCTGAGCTGTAAGATGCTCTCAACAGGATACTTTGGAAGAAGAATGTAAAATCTTCGTATTCAGAGGACTGTCATTCAAATTCAATGAAGCAAAGAAGAACAACAAATTTTCATGTCAACACTTCTCTCTTTCAATCAACAACTAATAGAAAAAGCTTCTTCAACGCAACACACAACTCTGTACTTGGCTGTGTCACGTAACAGAGGGAATGCCCTGCAATATTTCACAGAAAATATACAAGTTTTCGGTCCTGGTACACACACACACACACACATATATATATACTTATTTTATTTTTATAATTCCAGTAAAGTCCTTTAATATTATTTTCTCAATTTTTATTGTTCTCTTTTTATATTTGAATCAGTTGTTTCTTCCTTGGAAGAAAAGATGTTGCGAAGAATTGTATGAGATGTTCCGTTATCGAGACTTAAAACAATAAAATGACAAAGCTAAATGTAAGACTGGGATTTCAAATGATATGCTTAGTAATGCAGGGTCTAGAATTAGAGCAAATGATCATGAAAGCAAGCGACATTGTTTCTAACACAACTAAATGCAGTTTATTTACCCACTCGCATTTATTCGTGATGAGACTTCAGGAATTCGCTTGACTTGGCACAATAAAGTGTTTTCTTTGTCTAGTGCTTTCGAAGCTGAAAACCAGATCATAGTGGAATTATCATTATCATCAATATCTTTACACTTTGTCCAGCAATGCTGTATCTATGTGTGTATCTATGTATCTATGTATAGATGTATATATGTATGTATATATGTATGTATGTATGTATGTATGTATTTATATGGTGCTCAAGGACTGGTGTAGTAAAGGTCATTTGTCATATCTGTGATCATTCATGCAAGACAGAAGCTGGGTTGAAGAGTCACCTACGTTCGCACGGGGAAAAACAGTATCAAATTGAAGAGATGACAAACATCTGTCAAGAAGGAGCAATCATTATGTATGTATGCATTTATGTATTTGTGTATGTTTGTGTGTATGTATGTATGCATGTATGTATATATGTATGTATGTATGTATGTATGAATGTATGTATGTGTGTATGTATGTATGTATATATGTATGTATAAAAGCGTTTCAGCTTATTTCAATAAATCACAGCAAAATATAGGAGCATTATTAAATTATTATTGACACTTAAATTTTTACTTTGATAGGAAAATTCATTACAAAAAAATCATGTGAATAGAAAATATATGTAATAACTTATAACTCTGAAATTATCTACTCCCGAAAACATTCCATTTGTGTCAGTCCTATGAAAAGAAGTAGATTTCTTGCCTTAAAAAGAATTACTTATATTCTTTATTTACTTTCATTAATACGGAAAGTTTTTATGTTTATTTGATTGTACGTTTAAATCAAGTATCAACTCAATTATAATCTAGCAATTGAAAGAGCAGTCAGATGTAAATGACTGCATCCTTAAAAACGACGTACTGCATGAAAGAAAGTCCTTATTCAATTCTGAAAAAAAAATTAAAGAGATTTTAATAAACATCAATTTTAAATCTTTTAGAAATCTCGACGTCCAAGCGTTTGGGAAAGAAATAGATTGACACATTCACTCAACATAGCTTGTCTTAGCATTATCAATCAACTTTTTAAAAGCATTGCCAGCCCGGTCTGAAAAAAGCCTCATCAGTTCCATCAAGTTGAAGGCAAACTTAAGAAATGATTGAAATGAGCTATAGCAGAAGAAAACTTAAGATTGAACCATGCATGAGAACAAGGTTCGACTTTGCAACTATGACTAGGTACAAATGTTTCAATGCCACCTCTTACCCATTCTGTCACTTCAGTTGGAGCATTAGCAGTCGATTTGCTAACGACTGAATCCCAGAGAACACGATTGAGGCATTGTCTATGTTCATTACAGTCAGCCTAAACAAACGCTGGTATTACGATGACATTACTTGTCAACAAGATTTAAAGCATTTGATTTAATCTCTATAGTAACAACATCATGATCAGAAGATCCAGAAAAATGTTAAAGTTAAAACTGTACAAAACAGAAGTAAAAAAAAAGGATCTGAAAGAGAAGATCCACCTTCTGGACATTTTGTGGGAAAATAAACAACCTGTGCATGATCAATAGCAAAAGCGAAATTGTCTGTCAGGTTTATTAACATAATTTAAGCTTGTTATATGATGAGTATTAAAGTTATTAGACAGAAATATTAACAGTGTAATACTTTTCAGAGCCTTTTCAATTGAAGCTGATACTATCTCATTAAGTATTAACTTGAGCTTGTGAGAAGAGAAACATCGATACAAAAAAAAGAGGTAACAAGTGGGCTGAAGAAGAGGCAATCTAATGCATATGAGTATATGAAAGTCTTTGCCTTTGATTGACGTTTACATCATCAAACAGTTAGTAGATCCTGACCAGCAATAGGTACCAGAACCATGAAGATGAGTTGTAGTGTCCAGACGAAACAAAGATAAATAGCAGTTGATATAAAGATTACTGTTGCTGACTCAATCCACAAGAATGCAAGGGGTATCAAACTGAAAGAAAGTTTTCATCAAAGGAAACTTGGAGCAAAGATTTAACAATAATGCCAGCTATAGAAAGAGTGCTTTCTGAGGATAACAAGTTTTGTCTGGTTTGCGTAGAACCAGTACTACCACATCTCGGTATTCCGTTTAAAAATATTGAGTCATTTCTGACTTCAAAGATTCTTTGTACGCCTTGAGAACAGAAAGTCTACATGGTACAGGGGGTATTCATTTCATTGATATTGTAATAGAAATACTGTCCGAAATCATTATCTAGACGCAGAATGTCATTATAAAGAATAAGTAAGCTCTATAGTTACGAGGGCGTTATCAAATGGAGTGATAGCAGATACTGTCTACTACACATTGCCCTTGTAGAAGAGGAGTGGTGATATGGTAACACTACCAACGGTGTATTGATCGAGATAGCTGAAAGGATTGCTAGCCAAGGATAAAAAGCCGTCTTTCCATCAGAAAATTCGTGGTCTCAATGTTCTCTTTTTTTACTTTAAAGCCTGCTTTTTTTGGCCTGGTTTCGCAACTAAAGGTCTTGCATACTGCCATTTTCACCAACTCATATTTCAAAACCTTGTTTAGTCTGTCTGTCTGTATATCTGTCTGCTTCTTGTTAATGTTTACAGTTTTTCTTAGTGATTGAAACGTCGGTAATTAGGATCCAGGATCAAACACCACCAAAGAACTGGGCATCTCTGGTCAAAATATTTTCCGACGCGAAAATAATTTTTAGATAAATTTAATATTTTTGATATAGTGACATAGTTTACCGGTAAGACCAGGGGTGGGAGTCG
>RDPX01000481.1:0-65949 GCA_003991215.1 Morbakka virulenta
TTTATTATTATTATTATTATTATTATTATTATTATTATTATTATTACTACTATAACTTTTGCATTTGTGTAAAAGAGTCTTGATTCATTTTTAAAGTGAACGATATATAAAACTGTTTATTGCTTGCTAAAAATTCCTTATAAGGTAGTTCACGAATACTCAATGGCAGTTCGTTATAAATCTTAGCTGCCATAAACTTAGATGATCGTTTTCCATATTCTGTTCTAAAAGATGGTTGCCTGATCGTGTTGTTTTTATTCCGTGTGTTGATGTTGTGATTAATTTTTGTAAAGTAACCTTGAAAGTTTTCACATACATTCTCTTCTAGACAATTTGGCACAAATTTGCAGGCTGCTTTCTTTTGGGACCCCAAAATGGTCTGCAATTTAGTTTCCCTTTTAGGTCTTATGATATCTCTTGCCCGACGATCAAAAGACTTGTACTTATTAATCTGGGTCGCCGTATTTAGTTGCACGAGATTACAATAAGTAAACGTAGGAATGGTAATAGCATTGTAAATGGTGGCCGCAGTTACAGTATCCATCTTTTGAGGGATCTTACGAAGGTAGTTCAGTCGATTTGTCGCCTTTTTGTAACAGTTGGTTGCCAGCTTTAGGGTGAACCATGAAGCAAGAAAAATGGAATCATGCCATACCTTGAGAACAAGAAAAAGTGTTTCTTGTGTTGTGCTTTGATTAATTATTGTAATGATCCAACAATAATAGTAACACACTGTCTGTTGTTCAAGTTAGCTATTATTAGCCAAATGACTAGTAACAAAGTTGGTTAAAACGCTTATCTTGCAAGCAAGAGATCCCTGGTTCGAATTTATGCATTGTGATGCTTTATTTTCATAACATGTTTCTTGTGTTTTCAGAAATATTATCCGAAAAAAGCGCAAGATTTCAATAAATTTGAACCCTTTGTTTTGATCACAAAAATAAGTAAAAGAATATAGTATCAATTTATAAATATTATTACCTCCGCCCAGGTTATGTTTTCGCCTAAAAATGATAAAATGAAATAAAGTAAGCTTCCTTAAAATTAATTTGAAATACAATTCCATGTATTCAATGTGCACGAATGTGGAATTAAAAGATAAGAAATAAAAATAACCTATGTATTCAAGAAAATAGAAGTATGTACTATGGTAAAAAACTGATCTAAAGTAAAGAAAAAATAAAAAATAGAGTAAAGAAACATTATATATGTATATATGTATGTATATATGTATATATATGTATATGTGTATACATGTATATATGTATATATGTATGTATATGTGTATATATGTATGTATATATGTATATGTGTATATATGTATATATCTCTGTGTGCTCAATCTGCAGACAGTACTGTTTCGCCCTTTGTGGGCTCATCAGTACAGCACAGAGCTTCTGAGACATAACTCTTTAGCCATATTGCCGGAGTAAACGCAGCTTAAAGAGTTATTGTGGGATCCTGTCAGAGTGCTCAAACCACGCATGCGTAGTGAGCATTGCATAACGCTAACAACAGGTATATATGTATANGTATACATGTATATATGTATATATGTATGTATATGTGTATATATGTATGTATATATGTATATGTGTATATATGTATATATCTCTGTGTGCTCAATCTGCAGACAGTACTGTTTCGCCCTTTGTGGGCTCATCAGTACAGCACAGAGCTTCTGAGACATAACTCTTTAGCCATATTGCCGGAGTAAACGCAGCTTAAAGAGTTATTGTGGGATCCTGTCAGAGTGCTCAAACCACGCATGCGTAGTGAGCATTGCATAACGCTAACAACAGGTATATATGTATATATATATATATATATATATATGTATAGGTGTATAGATGTATATATGTATATATCTGTATATCTGGATAGATGGATCTATGCATCTATGCATCTATGGATCTATGGATCTATGTATGTATCTATGTATATATGGGTATATTTGTATATGTGTATATGTGTATTTGTCTATATTTGTATATATGTTTATATATGTATATGTATAGATGTAGATATAGTTGGATATATATAGATGTATATATATATGTATATATAACTAGATACCATGAGGCTAGAAACATGGTTATTGTATAAAGCATGTGATTTTATTTTAAATGAACGGAGGACAAAATATTTACCAAATATTGTAACTGCATGGAGGACGCTTGCACCCAGTTTTTTTATAGTTCGTTTTGTGTTAATTCATTTTTTAAACAAATGATTTTTTGGTGAAGGTACAATTTTTTTAGAGATATTTTGTACTGACAATCTGGTTCACACTTATTGGATCAATCTAAACATGGGAGCAGTCAAAAGCCTGCTTCCATTGGAATTCTTATGATACATGCAGCAGTAGTAATTTTTGCCTGATGTACCTATTCGCTAATAGCGTTTAAAAACGGATCGAGTATTTTATGTGATTTGATCGTGCATTGAAAATAGTTGTTATTTTATGGGTTTAAAAGCTTTGCTAAAAATTAATTTTGGGTAAGAGCCAATTCGCTCTTTGTAAACTTGAGAAGTAAAGATATTTCTGTAATAACTAGGCATACTTTTAGTTGTTGATAATACTAGTTTATTTTTTGGTTCAAGTACAGCAATGGCTACATATCTAACAGAAGTAAAAAGTTGAATAGTTTTTGTTTTTAGACAGTGCCAATCAAAAGGGTTTCGCTATGTGACTTGCTAATAACCACAGAAAAAAAACTAAACCCTGAATTCAAGACAGCTGCTATTTTTCTTTGATCTAGTGCTGTGTAGAGTCAACAAAATTATTTGTAATGTTTTGCATAGAGCAGTATTTTAATAATTAGCAACAGCTTGGGAGAATGTTTTGCTCCGGATGTGACATTCGCAAAGTGACAATACCCAAAAAGATTTCATATAGTGTAAGAAAACTGATTTTCTAAAAAATTCAATATCAAATGAGCTGTGAAAAAAGGACAACTATTTCTGGCTCCAGTGAGCTGACTTGATTTCAATTTTTATGTGTTAAGTAGTACCCTGTTTTACTTCATCGATATATTCTTAGCAATAACAATGTTTAGAATTTCAGAAACTATTTGAGGTTATATTTGAAAGGGTACCAAACAGAAAGTCATGTGGTATTTTCTAATGTCTCATGAATGGGAACAGGTCATTTTCGACTCGAACGGATTTTTATTACTTTTACTATCAAAATAAGAGAGAAATGTAAAACCCAGCCGGCTATATTAGAGATAGTTACTAGACCTTTCATGTTCATTTGCTGTACCAAAAGAGCTCAAGGTGCTACGTGGTTAACCATTTCTTGGTTCCATAGTCATTTGTTTTATAGCAACCAAAGAAATATTGTTGGAACCAGATATTTTATCTGGTTTTAACTAACTAACTAACTAACTAACTAACTAACTAACTACCTACCTAACTAACTAACTACCTACCTAACTAACTAACTAACTAACTAACTAACTAACTAACTAACTAACTAACTAACTATCCATCTATGTATGTATGTATGTATGTATGTATGTATGTATGTATGTATGTATGTATGTATCTATCTATCTATCTATCTATTTTTCTGTCTGTCTATCAATCTATCTATCTATCTGTCTGCCCATCTATCTATCTGTCTATCTATCCATCTATCTATTTATCTATCTATCTATTTATCTATTTGTCTATAGCAGAATGGATACCTTTCTTGGCGCCAATTAATTATTTTCTAGAGTTTTAAAGCCTTTGTTGGCACGGGTATCAAACCCTGAATCTCATGGTTACCTTTTATTTGCATTAACCACGAAGCCTTGGCGCCTCATACAACTGATCTCATGACCTGCGTAAACAAAATGCACGATAATTATTTAATTTCTGACTATCATGGGTCGGTAATTGTTTACCATACACCTTCCTTAATGTTAGCTTTAAACCAGAATTCTAAGGCTAGCTTGGTCATGTATTCTAACACCTTCCTTTCAGCAATGAGATCTTCTAACATTAAAGACGAATGCAATTGCAGAACTAAATCGCTTTTCCATCACTAATTTTTACTTTTTAAATCCTAAGGTTAAATCCACATTCGCAATTTCTGTTTGAAACAGAAAACAATATGCAGGGAATAATGTGTTTGTTTCTGCTATTCTTTAGCTTACGAAAAAGCGTCCAGGGAACAAAGAATGAGAACAGAAATGGCCCAAGCAAGAAAAGAGGCGAACTTCTATATCGAAAATGTGGCTCAAAATAAAGGAATACAAGCCATGGAGGAGAAAAGAAAGAAAAGAGCTTTAAAAGCAGGAATTAAATTGATTGAAAACGTAAGAATATTAATGAATGTTAGACTATTTTAGGTAAATTGTTACAATTTAAAATACAGGTCATGTTTGCCATTAAAGCTTTGCACTACTTTGCCTTGTACTTGGTGACATGTCAGCTGAATGTTTATGATGCAGATCATGTGTCACATAAACTATTGCCGATTTATTGCTGCCGAGTTGGTTTTTAACCTACCTTGCCATGCTGTATTTATCATACCAAAAAAACTACTTGAGTTTGAAAAGTAGTATTTCAACAATTCCACCTTTTATTCTATATGTTTAAAATATATTTTATGGTCACTTATGGTCACCTATGGATATTCGGTAAAGATTTTCAAGAAGGTTTATGGTCTCCTGCTAATTTGCTAGTTGCTAATGATGTGGATGCTGCTGAGGAAGGAATGGAAGCGAATCAAGAAAGAAAAGGGATTGTTGGAAGACTGAAAGAGATAATTGTAGAAGGAAGGAAAAGTGATGGAATTATGTTTAAAAAACTAGACAGAAGAACTCTAAAGAGTCAGGTAGACAAAGTAAATGAAGCAATGAAGTATATTAAGTGCGGGCCCATCCCAGAAACGAACAATTTGATTGTAGCTGGAAGTGTGTGATTTGGAGAAACATTTGGAATGAAAAGAGGTGTTTGACTGAAGAGAAATGAACCAAGGTGGAAGCACAGAACAGAAGGTGATATAAGGAAATTAAGAAAAGACGTAAACTTGCTTGAGAGAGGGTTGAAAGGACGATTGGGTCCAAAGAAGACACAAAAGGTGGAAAAACTAAATGAGAAGTACCGAGTGGGAAGAAAAGAAAGGGAATGAAAACTGTCATAGAGGAAATAAAATTGAAGAGATATGAAGAAAGAATTGAGCAGTTTTGGCTGAAAAGGATGTTTGGTTTGGTTCAGAAGATATTCTATGAAGAACTTTAAAAGAGCTCAAATTTTTCAAATGAAGAATCATATGGAGAAGAATGTACAAAATTCTGGGGTACATCTGGAGTGTCGAGAAGGGGCATAATACAAAGGCAGTGAGGCTGAAAGAGTTTGAAGATTAGAATAGATCGTAACATGAAACACACGCAAGACACAGTGAAAATAGAAACAGTAAAAGTTGAAAAGCAATGTAGGAAGCTTCCAAATTGGAAAGCCCCAGGACAAGAAGGGGTGCAGGGGGTATTGTCTAAAACACTTGACCGCTCTTCACGAAACGATCACATCCCAACTTGACGGAATAATAATAGAAGAGCAGGTACCTGACTGGATGACACATGGTCGAACAGTGCTTTGTCAAAAAGTTCCTCCTCCTCCTCCTCAGGTGCCGTGTCCCAGCCGAACGTTAGCGATCATGTCTCTGCATAGATTCCTGTCCTTCGCTGCCCTCAGGAGCTGAAGCTTGCTCTTTGTAGACCATGCTGCTATGCTTCCTATGAATGTGGTTCTTGGTCTTCCCCTGCCTCGTTTCCCATTAATCTTTCCGGTCACTGACAACTCTTCTAGTTCCCCTTTCCTCATTACATGTCCTAGGAATGACAGCTGTCTTTTTCGAATGGTGGACAGTAGCTTTCTTTTGCATCCTGCTCGTCTCAGTACCTCTTCATTGGTAACATGCTCTGTCCATGAAATCCTTAGTATTCGGCGTAGAAACCACATCTCTGCTGCTTCCAGCTTCTTCTCTAGGGTTGGTGTGATGGTCCAGCTTTCACTCCCATAGGTAAGCACTGGAATTATGTAGCAATTGAGGACTCTGAGCTTGGTGTCCAAGGAAATAGTTCGGTTCCTCAGTATCTTGGACATCCGCTGGAATATCTCTTTTGCTGTGGCAATTCGTTTCCGTATTTCCACCAAACATCTTCCGTCTGATGTAATCATGCTGCCAAGATAATTAAATTTATTTACTTGCTGTATGTCTTCTCCATCTATGGCTATCTTGCAGCTCAAGTTCACATGTCTTTTGCTCACCGCCATGCAAAAAGTCGTGCGGCGATTGATATTGAGACCTTTGGCCCCACTTTCTTCTACGAATGTGTCTAGCAGTTGTTGTAGCTTCTCTGGACTGTCAGCTATGAGAGTCGTATCGTCAGTGTAACGTATATTATTCATGTTGTACCCTCCGATCACGAAACCGTCTTTTCCTTCGATACTTCTCCTGATGTTCTCACTATATAGATTAAATAGGTCTGGTGAAAAGACACAGGCTTGCCTGACTCCTCTTCGAATATTGCCGTATTTTCCAACTTCGTTCTGCACTCTCACACCCGCAGTCTGCTCCCAGTATAAGTTCCTTATGAGTCCAATGTCCTTTCCGTCTATGTCTTGATCTTGCATCATCACTATCAGGCACTTGTGTTTCACTTTGTCAAATGCTTTTGAGTAGTCGATCAAACACATGTATAGATCACATTGCATTTCTATGGCTCGTTCCGACAGCATTCTTATCACAAATATAGCATTTCTTGTTCCTGCATCTTGGACAAAACCGAATTGCTGCTTCCCTATCTCTGGTCTTATTGCTCTTCGTGCTCTTCCCATTATGACTCGCATTAGGACCTTGGTTATATGACTCATTAGACTGATGGTCCTGTGGAGCTCACACTCGGTAGCACCTGGTTTCTTGGGCAGGGTGATGAATACAGATTTGGTTAAGTCTGAAGGGATTTCTCCGCTATCGTATATGTCGTTGAGTACTTCAGTGACTTTGCATATCCCAAACTCCTCGAGTGCCTTTATCATCTCGATGCAGATTCCGTCTGGACCCGTGGCTTTATTCACTTTCATCTTCTTAATTGCTTTTTTCACTTCACATGGTAGAATTCTGGGTCCTTCGATGGCTTTCTTGATGGTTGGCTTTCCTCCTCTTTCATCCATGAATAACTCGTCAACATACTCTGCCCAACGTTCCATCAACTCTTCTTTCTCCATGACCATAGATCCGTCTTTTGCCTTAATGGATCCGCTTGAGGAGCAGGGTCTCTTCCCTACCAACGCCTTAATCCTTTTGTGCATAAAGCTAGGATCTGCGGTCTTGCAGTTTTCAAGATCCACAGAAAGGAAAAGGAGGTCGATAATTATCCACCCATTGCATGCCTTCCATTTATGTGTAAACTTCTGACGGGCATTGTGGCAAATGAGATGTACCAATATCTGGGACAGAACAATATATTACTAGAGGAACAAAAAGGATGGAGGAGAAGAAATAGGGAGACCAAAGATCAATTGATTATTGATAGGACCATTCGCAGAGAATGCGAGAAAAGGCTTACTAATCTATCAATGTCTTGGATAGATTCCCGTAAAGCCTACGATCTGGTTGTGGTGTCTTGATGTTGAAAAGAGGGGAAATTGTAAGAAGGCTTTGTGAAGGAATTAAGCCAATGGATGGAAAAATGATGAAAAAGATTGAAGAGGAAGGTTACACTTCTTTAGGAGTTGTAGAATTAGACAAAATCAAAGAAGCTGAAATGAAAGAGACAATTGGAAAGGAATACAAAAGAAGGTTAAGGCTGGTACTTAGATCAAAATTAAATGGGAAAATTAAGATATCTGCGGTAAACACATGGACAGTAGCTATATTCCGGTATGAAGCGGGTGTCATTCAATGGAAAGAAAACGAGCTTGATGATTTGGACAGGAAGACAAGGAAAATAATGACAATGTCTGGAGCTTTTCACCCAAAGAGTGATGTTGAAAGGTTGCATGTGAAAAAAAGAGGGTGGAGGGGGCCCAGTAAGTATAGAACGATGTGTAAAAGAAGAGGCGAATAGTTTGGAAGTTTATGCCTCTAATTTTGAGGAAAGACGAAGCAATATTTGAAAAATTGTATGTAAATGTACTAGAGGAATGTAGAGATCTTAAGACAAGAAACGAACAAGAAGCGACACAAATGTGAATTGGAAAGAGAATGCACGGACAATTTATCAGAGATCTACCAGAGGCAGAAGACAAGGAAAAAATGTGGCAATGATTGTCGAAATGAGACTTAAAGGTTGGGACAGACGCCTTGATATATGTCGAACAAGAGCAATCTATCAGGACGAATTATGTGGAGTATCACATTGACAAAACGACTGAAACCCCGCTATGTCGATTTTGTGGCCAGAAAGGTGAAAATGTGCCACACATCAGTTAGCTCAGAAGGAGTACAAGAGGCGTCATGATAATGTAGTAAGAAAGATTCTTTGGGATATATGCCAGAAAAGAGAGTTGGAATCCAGTGAAAAATGGTACGAACATGCCCCAGAAGGAGTTGTGGAGAATGATGATGTGAAGTTGCTATGGGATGTAAATATCCAATGTGATAATGTGATCCAGGCAAGGAAACCAGATTTGATCTTAGTATACAAGAAGGAACATTAGGCAATTATCATTGACATAGCAGTACCGATGGATGTGAATTTGAGGAGAAAGAAATGGAGAAGGTAGAAAAGTATCAAGATCTGAAAAGAGAGATAAAAAGACAGTGGAAATTGAAGAAAGTAGAAGTGGTACCTATTGTAATAGGAGCTCTGGGATGTGTGACAAAAGCATTTGTGAAGTGGGTTGGAAAGCTTGAGATTTACTGTAACTTGGGAATGCTTCAAAAACTGTGTTATGAAGAACTGCCAGGATTTTGCGGAAAGTACTGGAGTTTTGAGGAAAAAAGGAAATACTGTTAGCCCTTGGTCTTTTGTTATGATTCGCCTATCAGCATAAAAGTGCGGCGATAACAACAGCCAGACACACAGTGTAAAAATGAGATAATAATAATAATGTTAATAATAATAGTAGTGGTAGTAGTAATAGTAATAATAAAAATAATAAGAATAAAAATTCCTTTTGTACTTTCTTAGCCTTGTCTAGCATTCCATTTTTATTTTTTAGTTAGGATTTTTATTTTTCGTGGCACGTGGGTCTGGTTGTATTTAGGAACTGATTTTTAATTTATTTATTTTTCATAAAAAGTATTTTTGAGGCAAAAGAAGGAGATTTCTGCCATGATAATGTTAGACTTATATATTTTTGCTCTTTTGTGTTTGTTGCTGCATGTAATACTACTAAAGCCTGTGTAATAAAAAAATTCACACGCACAGCTCAGATAGGCTGCAAGGGTTGCTTCAATCATTTTGAAAGCAGTTGCTCATTACGAGGTCTGTACGCCAGGGATGGGTACCGTTGGAAGATCTTCGGGTGCCACTCTGAGAAGATGAGCTGCCTGGCTTTCAGCCCTCAGAATGTGGTCACGTTCGCGAGACCCACATTGGATCTCGACGCAGGCTCATAGAACCACCCATACAAACAACAACAACAACAACGAGGTCTGTAAAACACTTTAGTGTAATGAAGAAAAATTAAAGAATAATGATTATTTTTAATAATAAAGTAATGAAAAGATACCAGCTATCAAACCCTTGTGTCAAGGAAAGAAGACGCTAAACTGGAAAATATTTTATAATTAAAATATAACAGCTATGAACTTTCATTTCATCAAGGGATGTCTCTTATTCCAATTCAAACGTGAAATGGTAATATTTAGTACATATGTAACCCAATTAATAGCCTTGCAGGTGCATTTGCACTAATTTAGCTACAACACCATCAAACAATGAAAAAGTGGTTATGAAATACATTTTTAGCAGTCTCCATTTGTCATTGTGCTGTTTCATTCAGAGTAGTTTTAACATTTTCTTTTCCATGTAAGGTAAACATTTCAACTCCCACAGATTTAATTACGATTTTTATGAGTTTGACGTGAGTTTGACGTGAGTTTGACGTGAGTTTGACGACGGGTTTGACGTGATGACTATCATAGAGGCAGTTCTTCTTTACATTTCATTGAAAGAATAATACAATAACACATTTCTAGTATTTCTAGAGAAAAAGCTTGTTTTAGTCAACAGTGCAAAGTAATTCATCAAATAGTTAAATAGGATTCAGTAATAGCGAAATAAGTTTGACTGGACTCCGAATTTGGAGGAAATTTTGAGATCAAATTGCTTTGAACTGAGGAGAATTGAAGAGAATTTTTATTAGACTTTTATCATCTCCGATTTATAGACAAAAAAATGTGAATGTGGTCTCCAGTTGTTTTAGGTAACATGACACAAAAAGTGGCGCGCTTTTTTGGCCAAGTCGAGTTCAGGCAAAAAAGCTTCAAATCAAGCTGACTTTAATTTTACTTTCGATATTCAAAGTATGTTTAGCAAAGTATATTATGCTTTGAGTCATTTTTCCCCTGCAGCCATATCCGTCCTTAATCATACGGACTAAACACAAACCCCCTCTCCCCGCGAGAGTATCTACAATGTTGTCGTGATCTTCCATACGTTATACCTTTTTCATCTGTGTTAATCTGAGCCATTTTTTTGTTTTGTACAGTATTGTTGTTTTTTTCACTTACGTAAAAACAAAATTTATTCAGCCTCTGCAAATACCACTAGTAATATCACTGAAAGGCTAGCCCGCAACAGTTATTAGATGACGCGTGATTGATTATATTAAGTACTAATCTGATTGTTCTATAAAGAAAATGTTATCTGCTTAGAGTGGTTTCTTTTATCTTTTTCTGTAACAAATGATCACTATACAAAATCTGCAAGTGCTTCTTATCTATTTTCAAACGTCACCATTTAATTTCTTTGTGTCTTTATATCATAAAAGAAAGCCCTCAAGGCATGCTCGGTCTTTGATCACGTAATTCAGAGTTTAAAACTGATGAACAATACGCCTTCAAATTTTACTGACCACACCTGAAAAGGAATAAAAACATAAATAATAGCCTTAGGGCACAGTGTGTTTTCGGTTTCTTTATTTACCCTCTATATATCCTCTCCCAAACTCAAAGTACCTTAACCAAAAATCACTTCTCAGCCTTTTAACTATGACTAGATGTAGAGCTCTTGACCCTCCTTGGTTGATTCTTCGGCATGATTGAGTAGTCTATCATGCTTTGACACCGCTTTTTTGGTCTACCATGAAGGGGTGCACTCCACTGAGGGTGCTTCGGAAAGCTATTCGTACATATTACTTTCCATGGTGTATATTATCCGCTCAGCCCATCTTTACTTATTTCGTCCTCTCTGTTCTGATCCTTCATAGATGAAATTCTGTGGAAGGCATAAAATTGTTACTGGGGATACCAACAATGATACATTAGTTTATTTATCACTGTGCTATTATATATATATATATACACATACGCTTTATTGTAGCACAATTTTGTTAATTGTAGAGTTTGTATTTTTCTTTGAAAGACTTAGTTAAAAAGACTCAACATGTAACATGTTTGACACTATGGGCCTATATTCTGATGAAAGTGATGATGATGATGATGATGATGATGATGATGATGATCAGGATGTGATGATGATGACAATTATTATTATTATTCACAATAAGTTCAGTTTAAGGTGATTGCAAACTGGAATTCTTACAAAAATACAAGTTGCATCTTGTAATCTTAGATATTTAGATCATAACGGAGTATTCTGGTGGGGCTCAAAAGGCATGATTTCTCTAATGTACCGTAATATATGTTATGACTTTTTTTATGTTAACCAGGTTTCGAAATTATTCAAGGCTGTACAAAATAGATCAATAATTATTGGTACAACTTTCACCTAATCACAGTTCCACAGTCTCTTGACTTTCCACTTTAAGTCTTGATATTTCTGGGGATTTTTCCCTTTTCTTATCCTTTTTTCTCTTTTCTTATCCTTTTTTCTGCAGTCGAAAGGATATGCAATATCAGTTAACAAGGAAGATCGTTTACTCTTATTGTGAAAATTAATATCATGCTTATTATGGTAAAGATAATCCTCAGTTTCAACCTTGAAATCCCAGGGTATTTTTACAGAGTCGTTTTCAGCGACTGGCGTTGGCTTGTGTTGATACCACTTCTCAGTGGTATCCATTTTGTAAAATTTACAGAAATGCCAATGTATGACATTTTAGAACAACATGCTTCAACTTATATTGTGTTTTTTTTTTGCGAGTTGAGAACAGTTTGAAACAATGTGTGTTACAGTTTCTGCCCATTTCCCCAAGCAGCCTGCAAAGTGGGCCATTTCTACGCAGAATGTTAACAATTTTGTCCGTGGTTTATCCTGGACAGCCATTTAAGTACCCTCAATGGCCGTTTTAAGCCCCCCCTTTTTTTTAGTCAGTACCAGCTTTCGAACCCCTGGGCTCTTATCTTTTTGAAAAACACGTTCTGAAGCGATTTTTCTTTTTTTTATTGATTTTTCTCTCATCTCAGACTGCATTCTGCCCTTTCAGAGATTCCAATCCATTTGCTGTCATTACTGAGTTTAGAATCTGTTCCTCACTCTTGGGAACATAGTCATAAATGCACTCTATTGGATGCTAACACAGTCTTCTGTACAGATGAGACCTTTATCAATGCCTGATCTTTTCTATTTAACTCTGTCAGTATTCCCTTCCCTATGAATTATGCAGTACGTTGTTAAAAGCTTTCTCATTTTTCTGTCAATATCTTTACGTTCGTTAGAGTTCCACTTAATTATCACGCGCTCTGTGTAATTGAAGACACTGCTCTGGAGTTCATGGCCGTGATTATTTTCGTATTGTTAAATTCGGATTTTAGTATTTTTCTTACTCTCCTGTAATTGTTTGTTATGAGTTCTTTCATTTTGTCATTTTTAAAGTTATCTGCCTCAAGAACACCTAGAAATTTGTATCCACCCTCTACATCAAGCTCCATTATCATTTTTTTTTTGTCAAATCGATACCTTTACGTTTAAAAATCTTTTCCTTTTTCACAACCAAAATACCACATTTTCTTAGTCCCATGCATACATTGCATTGGCATCAGTCTGTCTCAGAAGACAATGGGATTCTGCACCATGTTTCAATCTGTTGTGGAGTTCCATCGTTTGCTGTGGCTCTGTTACAGTTGCTGCGGGTGAAAATTCCGCCTGACTCAGTTGGTGTTGATTCTGTCCTTTGCCGTCTGCGCTCTCTCCTCTCTTTCCACTGTATCTCTCTCTTCTCCTGGCCTCTCTGGATGCTGGTATTTACCACTGATCTCCAGCTGCTGCGGTCTGCTGCCACTGCTTCCCATCCTGCTGGGCTTATGTCACCTGCCTTCAATTCGCGCTTACAAATGTCTTTGTAGCGTAAGACAGGTCTTTCTACACGTCTGGAGGCAGTGGCAAGTTTTCCGTACAGCACGTCCTTGGGTATCTGGCAGTCGTCCATTCGCCTGACGTGGCCAAGCCAGCGGAGGTGCCGCTGAGTAAGCAACGTATACATACTGGGGGTGCCTGTCTGGTCGAGGACGGTCTTTTTCTTAGTCCCAACTCTATACAAATGTACATAAGATCCTCTTTTTCATTTTCATTTTCACCGAAAAGATTAAGATCACCTATAAAAAAGAGATGGATGGTGGTAGTTTTTCCTTTTCCCAGCTCGTATCCTTCTTTAGCTTTACGGAAGATGAAAAACTGATGGATCAAGGTCAAGACCTGAAGTAGAAGTAAAGATGAAAGACTACTGCCCTGGAAAACTCCCTATTGGATAGAAACTTTATTCAAAGAAATTCCTTATATTAAGTGTGTTTCCCAACTTTTCATACTATTCTTTGAGTAACGTCTGGATGTTTTCAGCTACTTTCGACATATCAAGACAGTTAATTAACCACGAGCGTGGAACCATGTCCGTCCCTTTCCCATAATCTATCTATCCCATTACGAGGCTAGTGAATCTGCGTTTTCAGTTTTTTGTGATCGTTTTATCTATTAATAGCTGATCCTTGGTTTCATGTGAATTCTTTCGGTATCGGTTTTGTTCCCCAGGAAGCAGGTTATTGCAGTCTTAGTTGGAGTAAAAGGGTTCAGAAAGTATGCCCTTGGAAGACTTTCTACATATTACATAAAATATTATTGGCCTAATTTTGTTCTCCTCTCTACCCTTGCTATTATCTTTCATTATTATCATACTAGTACTTTAAGTCAAACCAAGGTGGTGTTTCTCCAATTATCAAAAATCTTTTAACAATCCCGTTAGGATTAGATTAAGTGATGGAACTCTTTTTTATCCAATATCCATGTACTCTGTTTGAACCAGGTTACTTTCAGTTTTAAAGTTTATTGACCAGGGGTTTGTTAACATTTTTTGTGTTGCTAAGATCCTGCTGTCTAAGTGAGATATTGATTTCTTTCTCTACACTCATTATTAACTTATCTTCTTTTTTGTGTTTAATATCTCGTTTGCAGACTCTCAGATGCGGAACAAATAAAAATTTTTTGGTTTGCTGGGATAGCATAATTAACCCTGCCCTTTCAATTTAACTGCTCAAATAACCTTTTCTTGATTATTCTCAAACATTCTGTTTTGCCTGTTCTTGTTTATCCTGTTTTCATACCTTTTTATTTTTGCATCTTCTGCCATTACTCTTTGTTTCAATTTTTTGATGATAGTCATGAGTCCTTTTTTTATTGATATTATATTTAACAGCTAACCATTCTTTTGTATTTTTATTTTTTTAATCTTTTCAAGTTTTAATTATTTTACCATTTAAAAGCCTCTTCCACAACGGATCATTTGCAGTGTTCCTTATTTTCAATTCCTAGCAATTTTCTTGCAGTATTGGCCGAAGCTTTGAAAGTAATATTGCACATAGGAAGGCCACAAAAGTCTAGCTAAGGTACAATATTTATTTCAGATGCTGTTTTTTCAGCCCCTTACTATCGACAAATCTCAGAATCAAACGAGTGACATTATTCTCGCAATTCAATTCCTCAACTAGTAATCTTCTCCGCCAATCCGCCGTTCGTCATTTTTATGATGGCGTTCTCGAGGTTTCAAACCACGCTTTCTAACGATTCGTGAGGGATGACTTCACTTTCTTCGTTTTGAATCAGCTGGTGTGTAACCTGGTCTTCTCCCTCCCTATTCCCATAAAGCTCGATAGTTCTTGCAATTTCGTCTGAGGTGAAAGACCCTTTTTCAGTCTGATACAATTTCCCGTTTTAGTTCTTCAATTTCCAATTTATTTAGCCATCCATTCTTTTTTATCACGCGTGCCTGACCAACTAATTATTGCTCCCACAAATCTAACACACCCTGTTCTGTCTGAATAATATGCATTTTTTCTCTTTATCCTTTTTTCGTGCTAGCACTTTTCAGATAACATTTCATCACAATTTTATTCAGTTGTTTGGCCAACGCTTTCTTTCAAATTCTTCATTTTTCTAAAACTTGTTTAGCCGTAGGCTCATTACACTGGATTATATAGCTACTTAAATCAAGCCCGAGTGTCACTAGATACTTTTAGATCACTACTTTAACTTCTTATCAGGTATTGACAGCAAATATTATTTTCTTTTTCACTCTGTTAGAAAAATACCGATACTGAAGATTTTAAAAGAAAATTCACACAAAAAGGTGTGGTAGACCATGAGCCGAAACCAAAAAGAAAAAAGCAAGAAAACGTTAAATCTGAGTCTCAAGTCAAAAGTCAACTGGACAAATCACTGCTCCTGAAGGTATGCCTTGAAAACCAGTTGCTCGTGGTATGCATTTTGATATTTTACTAGATTCATTCTTTGCAAGGCAAAATTGCCACTACATAGTAAGGTGTTTCTTTTGGCATAAGGAACCTTAAAGTACGAAAGAAAATAGCAACAAGAAAGGGAGAGCAAAAAAAAAAGAAGGGAAAACGAAAATTAAATATTCAAGACGCCAACATATTGACTTTGTGGTATTTTTTAAATTTCTGCATGGGTAAGTTTTTGTCTTCCCAATTTTTGGAAACCCGTAAACACATCCCGTAAAGTGAAAAAACACATCAATACTGGATTATTGAATACGAAAACAGGAAAAAGCTAGTTTTATCACTGTGAAGGAATCACCCGTATGGATTATTGTTTATATTAGAGTCACATGACCTGGAGCGCGTGTGTCTAGAATTTTCTATTTGCCAGGGAGATGTTGTTGATTTTTAAACTATTCGGAGAGACCCAACGTAGAAGATGCTATACGAGAGAAATTCTATTTTATGCTTTGAATTTTAGCTCATACAGTCCCCTAAATCGAGCCAAACTATTCTACATAATTTTACAATAACTTTTTTTTGACATTTTTCGTATATAATGGAACAAGGTAGCGGGTAACCTTGAAAATCCTAAAATATCTGCCAGTTTTCAAGTCCTTGAAACTCCTGAAATTTCAACAAAACATTTTTGCCCAAATTGACAAACACTTTACAATTAAGAGTGATGTTTACTTATTATTATAAATAATTTTTATACAGGATAAGTATTTCAATATTTACAAATATTGCTATTAACATACGTCCTGATAAAAATTTCGAACAACAGAGTATTTTGTAGTTTTCCACTGTTTTATTAAT
The DNA here is from genome assembly GCA_003991215.1 of Morbakka virulenta. Taxonomy (NCBI): domain Eukaryota; kingdom Metazoa; phylum Cnidaria; class Cubozoa; order Carybdeida; family Carukiidae; genus Morbakka; species Morbakka virulenta. The sequence continues at coordinate 16,652 of RDPX01000481.1, forward strand.
TATCTAAAGTTTTTCCCGCCCCTACTTTGATGTTTAACCTATACTAGGTCTGCTGACAGTCTCCAATAGAGGACATATTGTAACAGGTTTTTCGACATAAGCAAATGTTGTTATAAATAAATGTAAACTTATCAACAATGGACACATACGTAGTAAAGAAAAGTAAAGAAAGAGAGTTAAGAAAAAGTAGACACGTAAAGAAGAAAGAAGCGTGCACTGTGTTTAGATCAACGTAATAGTTGTACAGTTGAGTCAAGTTTTTTAGCGTACTAAAAATTCTCATTTTGATTAATTTGTACAACATCACGTTATGTGCAACATTCCTTATAATGTTACGTCCACTTTTTTCGAATTTTCCATCGTCGACCTGATCGCATTTTACTTGAGATGCTTACTAAATGCCCCATTAGGACCCAACCTGGACGTTGCTTACAAATACGTTTAACTTAATTTCTGTGTGCAGAGCACGCATCAAAAATATGGACTGTTGATCCTGGAAGCATAGCGTTTCCAGGATTAACCCACACCCTTATTGCGTAAGACTGAAACAAGTAAGGAGGCAGGTTATGCATACTAACCTTCGTAGTTGTCTATCACTTGTAATTCTTCTCATTCACACTATTTTTCCCTACCCTAGGTATTTGGCAAATGATTTCTTGGGAAGATATGTACAGCATACTTGGTGAAGCAGTGACCTAAAAGAAAACAGAGGGAATTACATCTAGACACAGGCATGACAGTCGGGAATATTGGTGCTGCATAAAAACTAGATGATATTCGAGTGGAAAAGATGAAGAATTACCCCACTGTATCCCTGGAACATTAAGGCACAAAATATGCTTTCATCTATACAGGCCTTGCTTAATTCTTCACCATAATGGATGATCAAGACATACCTACCTAGTGTACATTGTGATATTATGTGACACACTTGATGAAAGAGTCCACTTTCCATTTTTCAGGTTATAAAGTGGTGCACTTTTTTTCATCCTTGGACAAGCTTACCAGGTTATTTATTTTTTAAGGATTTTTGCAGTAAGAGATTGGTGGGGTACTTTGTGACAGAGCTACTTTCATTTTTGTTCTTTTAATCTTTTTAAAGTTATTGTTCTGAGATATTGGCCTTTCGTAATGTAGACGATACCCACTGCGATAGTACTTGCCCGTTTTTTGCTGTTATGGAATATCCACTATCCACTTTTTAGTTGGAATTAAAATAAGAAACAGACCTTCAGGATTCATTTCTTGCACCGAAGAAAAATGTTTAACAGGAAGTTTTTCCAAGACAGTTTGTCACTGCTCCGAAGAAAAATGTCTAACAGGTTATTTTGCCAAGACAGTTTGTCACTGCTCCGAAGAAAAATGTTTAACAGGAAATTTTGCCAAGCGGTTTGTCACTGCTCCGAAGAAAAATGTTTAACAGGAAATTTTGCCAAGACAGTTTGTCACTGCTCCGAAGAAAAATGTTTAACAGGAAATTTTGCCAAGACAGTTGGACATTGAAAATAAGACACGGCTTGGCATTTGCACTTTTATTTTCACAGCCATCAAAGCAAAAAGCGAAGAATAGAATTGGACTAGGTGTTTGTTTTCTACAATATGTAAACCTGCCAATCGTACACTTAATCTTGATGAGACATCTTTGCCTGTCACTGTATTCGTACTGCAAGGCTTTCAAAGTGTTACAAAGTGTGTGATGTAGCATTGTGGTGGAAGATACGATCATTACACGGTCCTGAAAGCTTCAAGAATTGCCTTTTCAACTAAATGGACAACTTGCAGATCACGTTAGGTATTACTTAACATAGCCAGCAATTGAAGAAATAACTTCATTTTATTTAATGTTTGTTTTTGTGTAATAAATAAAGATAAAAATATGATGTATTCGTATTTTCCAAACCATTACCACTTGGAAATAACACCTACATATGTGTATATAGCTTATTTTTAAAGATCTTCAGGTATTCTTATCAATGCATTGTACTTAAATTTATTGTTTTAATGCATAGAATTATTTTCGTGGGTTGTTCTTTCTTCTTTTTCTCTGACTTTTCCCTTGTCAGGGGTCATCGTGGCGAATATGGCATCTCTACCATGTACGGTCCTGTGCATCCTCCCTCTTGAGCCCCTTCACTGCCATGTCTTCTCTGATGTTATCCTTCCATCTGCACCTCGGCCTCCATCGTCTTCTTCGCCCTGGTATTTCCATCTGCATGCATCTCTTTCCCACATATTGTTCATCTCTTTATTCAACGTGTCCAAACCATCGTAGCCGATTTTCTTGCAGCTTCATGGAGGCTTCTGGAATACCCAAGTTTTTTCTAGTCTATTCATTTCTCATCTTGCCTTTTCTGGTTACGCCCTTTGCCCAGCGCAGCGTTCGCATCTCCGCCACATCAAACTGGCTTTCTTGTCGTTTGGCGAAAGGCACAGTTTCCATCCCGTACAACATTGCCGGTCAAACCAAGGTTTTGTTTTCCAGTTGTACCTTGGTACAACTGGAAAAAAGCGACAACACTGGTCGCATTTCTCCAGTTTTACCATCCGGTAGGTTAATATTGAAAAATTTTAGTTAGCTAAGAGTTTGACGTGGGTTTTTAATAGTTTACTAACCGCTATGAAAAAGATGTTGTAGTAAATATGAGTAACACGTTTTTAATACAGATTTAATACACTCAAGGTAAGAGCCTTTGACCTCTGGTACTGTTGCACAGGACTCCAATGAAGACATCGAATGCATAAAAAATTTTAATGTCGCCGAAGCTGCAAGGAGAAATATTGACAATTGTCGTCGAAACCTTAACTTAAGTGATCCAGATTGTAAAAGGACCCAGCTGTTTAGTTTTAACGAAATGCCTTGTGGACACCCTCTGTCAGTTTTTTAAATCGTACTGTACCCTGCCTTTTCTGAAAAGAAAGAACAGAGGTGGATCGACGCAGATGTAATAATAAAGGCTGCAAAAATTTACTGTGAAAAGTGAGTTTTTTTCAAACAGGTAGATCTCTATTGTTGTGCGATCGTCTTTGAATGGAACCCGTTGTTGTTAATTGGGAATGATTTAACTGATCAGACTGACTACGTGATTTGGTCATTAAGTTGCACTGTTGGGCTTTTTACGAGTTACTAATTAAGACACTGTTGAATTCAACTGAAACACCTCATTTTGGGATTGATAGAAGTTTGCCGATAAATGCTAAGGAGCTTTTGAACTCCCTTAACAAAGCAGCATTGCACTGATAAAACTGACAATTTAGAGAGATTTACCTTGCCCTTTTCTCGTTGGTCGCCTCTGCGAATAGTTATATATATAATACAGCTGGTTCACAATCGTTCTCTGGGGAAATTTGATTGTAATAATATGTCAAGGATGACATGCTCTTTGCTCCTTTCTTGTCTTCGGAGTTATTGAAGGCGCAGTGTAGTTAATTGAAATTTAACATTTTAACCTGGATTTTACTTAATGTTATGATTACTTAATGTTACCATTATACTGAATGTTACAGCTGAGCAATTGTATAGAATTTCCTGCCCAAGTGATATAAGAGAATTCTTGTAGATAAAGGAACTACTTTTTATTCTTAATCCACTCCGTGTTTTATCTAACCTCAGGTAATTCCACAAACAAAAGAAATTTTAGAAACTGAAGAGATGGGAGATAAGTATTTTGGTTTTTCCCCCTAGCGTTGTATTTTAACAACTGTTTCAAATGTTGTTCCTTGGGATCAACAAAACAGTAGAATCTGGATAATATTCTGAGCACCAGAGGAGTTATCGTTTTGCCGCAAGCGCATTCCAGGGGTTGCTTCACTGAGTGGTGACAAAATCCTACACTGTAACTTTTCCAGAGCTGCTATGGAAATGTCATTCGCTATATCGTTGAATATTTTTTCTGTTTTCTTTTTTCAAGAAAAAGTCGCAGATCAACACTTGCAAATGGTATTTGACATCTGTTTTGAAATATGTGAAAAAGCCACATAAGTGCTAGCGTTTCTTTCATTAAGAAAGGTTTTTAGATGCGCATTTAGAACGCATGCGAATATAATTTCAAACGCATTGGAATGTTCCTCCCGTAGATTTTATTTGTGAACTTAACTGTTCCTTGTTTTCTTGCGCATTGACATCGCCAATGATGAAACAGTTTTTCTTGTCTTTGCTCTCTGCGGTAGATCTGCTTGATCAAAGTTGATCATAAAGGGTTTCTTAAAAGCAATAGTCAGTTCATTACAAATTTACTCGTCTTCTTTGGACCGCAAATAATCTAACACTAGTGCCTTCACGGTTGTTGTTGTTGTTGTTGTGTAAGCTCCTGGAGGTAGATTGGAAAACCACCTCGGTGAGCTCGATCCGGCCTCATGAGACGGGAAACAAACCTCCCCGCACCGCCGAACAAGTGAATATCTATAGCCCACAGCAACGCCCTCCCCTTCCCCCCCACACACACACCAGTATGTATCATTCACGGTATAAGATAGGAGGCTTTTGTACCTGTCTTAAAAGATGGACAAGTGGAGTGTCTTCTTTCGGATCTGATCTAGGGCATGCATTTTGAAACAGACATAGTTTACAATAGCGTGAGTCAAATTCACTTCATCCAATGCAGGGACGTCCTGTAAAATAGCTCAAGTTACTGGGAAAATAGAACGCACTCATGGACTCATGAACGTGGAGACAGCTAAAGTACTTGTTGACCCATAGGACGAGTCTATGAAAAAATATTATGGAATATGAGTCCTTTGTTGTGACCATATATAGCGGACTTAGTTTCTAGACTTTCATAGATAGCAGATGGCTTGTAGTCTGCAAATAGTTGACTACACATATACACATCCCATATTTTTCTCCATTATTAGGTGGCATACTACTTAACCTTTACACTTTTTGCAAGATAGAAGCGGGAGAGGATAAAAAACAACGAAGTGAATAACTCACAAAGTGAAAAACCAAGTAAGAAAAGTAACTCAATGAACTGATGTGGTTTCCACCTTTGCTTAGACTGAAAGAAAACCAGACCGTATGCCTGCTTTCTCTGAATAAAAACCAGGTATTTCAGTTAAGAAAAAACTTCTTTAGTAAATACACATTTTCTGTTTCAGAACTAGAATCAACAGAAACAAACGATCTCTCTATCGTTACAATTATTAAGCTGTTACAGTTACCGTTATTTTCTCCCATTAACCGAATTTTACGTTAAATTCCTTTATCACAATTTTCTTGGCAATGGTTCTCCTAATCTAAAAGGCTCTTTTACTGTACGTGTTATTTCTTTTTCTCGTTGAAATGAAATGGTAAACCTAACCCTTTCCACTGCTAGTCATGCGCTGTTTATTTCCTTCACGACCCTTTGGCATCTATTATGATCTACCGTGACCACAGTTTTCTTGGCTTCTCTTAATATTGCGACAGAAAAAGAGATGTTAAACCATTGTGCTTTTATCAATTTCTTAGCCCCTTGACTCAACCCTCTATCAGAACTTGTAAGGGATGAAATGCAAAACTCTTCCTGCAACGTCAGTTACGAATGGAAACCTTCAGGAATAAAACAAATTTGACATTCGGATAATAAAGACCTTCTTCTTCTTCTTCTTCTTCTTCTTTCGGTACTTCCCTTTTCAGGGGTCGCCACAGCGAATTTTCTTCCACTTGAGTCGGTCACGTGTGTCTTTCTCGATCAACCCAAGTTCCCTCATGTCATCTCCCACACAGTCTTTCCATCTCCTCCTTGGCTTTCCCTGGTTTCTCCTGCCAGGCAGCTCCATGTTCAGCACCCTTTCAGCAATGTGATCCTCTTCCCTCCTTTGCACATGTCCATACCACCTTAACCGTGTCTCTCACAACTTTCCTGCGATGTCACATACCCCGATGGTGTCTCTGATCCTTTCATTTCTGATCATGTCCTTTCTTGTGACTCCAAGCGACCACCTCTAGACACCTCAGCGGGTAACAAAGACCATTCTATTTTAAAACCAATAAAGGTTAGATGGTTTGGCGTTTAGAGCCATCCTAGCGAGAGTAAAATGGACAAAAAGATATTTTCGTTACTTAGATGTCCTTCTTTTTNGTCCATACCACCTTAACCGTGTCTCTCACAACTTTCCTGCGATGTCACATACCCCGATGGTGTCTCTGATCCTTTCATTTCTGATCATGTCCTTTCTTGTGACTCCAAGCGACCACCTCTAGACACCTCAGCGGGTAACAAAGACCATTCTATTTTAAAACCAATAAAGGTTAGATGGTTTGGCGTTTAGAGCCATCCTAGCGAGAGTAAAATGGACAAAAAGATATTTTCGTTACTTAGATGTCCTTCTTTTTTTAGTTTTTGGCCCCAATTATTGTTTTCTAGGGTATTCAGTTAAATCAATTCGTAATTATTGGTATAGCTTTATTATGTTGTCTTCTGAAACCCTGTTCACCAAAACTTTGTTTTCTCGAAACTTGTTTTTCGAACATTTTCCGGCAAATTATTATCTGCCAAAATATCCGGAATTTGTTTTTTAATACTTGAGGCGGAGCATTGTTTCTGCAAGTTTTACAATAGATTGGATCAGAAATGAATTTGAAATTCAAAGTTGAATATATATATATGTATATATAAATATGTGTGTGTGGGGGGGTGTATATGTGTGTGATAGATACATAAATATAAGCTCCAAAATCTTACTCTTACTCTGATACATGGAGATAGATATATATATATATATATATATATATATATATATAAAAGCTATACATACATAGAATATACATAAAAAAAGAGAATGTAATAACATGAAGCAAAGTTGGAGGTGGCAGAACTGAGAATGCTGAGCTAGGCACTTGGAGTCACACGCCTGGATGAAATGAGAAATGAATACATCAGTGGTACAGCAGATGTTAAGAGATTAAGCGAGAAGCAAAGGGAGGCAAGACTCGCATGGTATGGGCATGTGATCAGAAGGGAAGAGAACTATATCGGGAGGAGAATGTTAGACATGAATCTGCCAGGGAGGAGGAAGAGAGGAAGACCAAGGAGACTCTACATGGATGTAATAAAAGAGGACATGAGGGGGATAGGAGTTATAAAGGGAGATGCTGCCGACCGCAGCAAATGGAGGCGTATGATCCGCTGTGGCAACCCCTGACAGGGAGCAGCCGAACGATAAAGAAGAAGAAAAGAGAATGTTATAAATGCTTATATGTTTACTTAGATGGGTACAAACAATAAATAAATTCTTTGTGACATATAAATATAGACAATTATAATATTGCGTTAAGTGGGTATATGTTAAACATACACAGAGGATGAAGCGTTTTGATTTAACACTCAAGACCTGAACTTAACAAAACAGGTAATCAGAACTAAAGCTGTTCACAAAAATTTCATGGTTAAGCACACTTAGGACTTTGTTTTACAAATGTAGATCTCTTTCCCAGACTGATGTGGCATGGAGTGACAAGAGTAGCTAAGTTTAATCCTGATTTATACTAAGCGAAACAATAGTCCAGACTTGAAATCACATTTCTTTAATATGTCCTGAGCTACGTATGAGCAAGTCACTTAAATAAGTGTAAAATAGTGTGTTTTCTTGTACAGAATGTTCTTTTTTGCACGTCTATAAATAAAGATGTTTTTCTATGCATGTGTTTGATTTCACCATTTACAGTACTAATTACTGAATACAGTGCTTTTAAATTTGTGTCAATATTTTTCATTACTACATTTAAAATATGATACTTCCACAGGGACCAAAAGGGTGAATCTCTTTTGTGGTCATTACTTATAGAAATGAACGGAAAAACAGCATGAAACAACATCAAAATCCACAAATAATGAGGATGTTGTTGGAAGATGTTGTTGAGTGGCCACCTAAAATAGTTTTTATTTTCTAAATAAACGAATTAATTCAGCGGATAAAATGTAAAGTTAACAGCAGTATCTCTTTATGGGAGTCCATCAAGTTCAGCTTAAAGCAGAACAAGTTTCTCAAAGGAATGCTATCTGTCAGGCATGATTTAATTTGCCGTTTGTTGTTTATCATATTTTTGTTGGTGCCAACGGCTTCCTGGGGATATTTAAGCTCATGTGTACGCACAAGGAATGGTTGCGTCTTGAAAACACGAGGAAGTCAACACATTTTTTTTTTATCAGTAGGAACATCACTTTTATTACAACTTTCAAACTGATGTTAGCCTCTGTTTGAAAATGATACTAACATCGGTAGCAAAATTAATAATAGAACAGATTTTCAAAATGTTACGACTTCCAAGCCGCTATGAGTTAAAGGGCTCACGCTTTTTTGGTAGACAATAAGCTCTGGGTATGTCAAGTTACATATCATTAGTGTCTTTTCCTGTCAAAGCCAAATGTGGTCACGCCCTTTGCTTGGCTGTCACAAGACGGGTAAAGTTGTTACTATTCTCAAAAGACAACACGCGTGACGTTATAATTTGTGATTAAAGTATTAAGTAAATTCCAACTGCAGAATTGTCATGGGAAAAAGCTTCTAAAAGTTTAGGGAACCACGAGGTACAATAAATGGCTTGCGATTTGGGTTTTTAAGCTCATCATCATTGGGATATGAAGAGGTAATCCCTCAATCGCATAAAGCTAGCGTATTGAATCTTAATATTGATGACACATGGATGATGATGTTTACTCCTTTATAGAGTGCTGCCTGTCTATCAAACATGTCTAACCAAACTATTTCATTTGCAGAAACATATGACAAAATCAATCCTTTTGTCGGTACAACACTTAATGTGGAAATCCAAATAATTTTTACCAAGAGTGTAATATGAACTTTTCTTTACTTTCAAAAATACTGCAATAGGTCTTTCTTTAATAAAGACCTTAGCTGTCTCTTAACAAAATACTTTAATTGTAGTGTGTGTATTAGTCATTTCCTGTAATTTCACTTAAAAATTGTTATGTTTGAATATGACGTGGTAAACAGCTTCTTGTTATATGACCTATTTCAATAGTTAAATAATAAAGATAACCGGTATACAAAGAGGTATAGGTAATATAATGCTGACTGTAGTTTTCAAAAGCAGTGGTATTGTCTTTTAAGTTGTTTTTTTGCAGTTTGAGAGTATTAACCATGCCAACCTACAAATGCATGCAGTAGCTTTAACTATGCTAGCTTGCATAATTTTTTGCCACTGGTCATAACTTCACCTGGAAGTTCAACCCAGTGCAACTTTTAGCAAATGCTCAATAAAAACTTGTCGTTAATTGCATTTGCAATTTTGTGGGACCAGTTTTTGTAGCCTGTAACTTGGTCTTTAGTGGTGTAAATATTCTTTCCTTTTTAATAGACGAAATCAATAAGCTTAAAATAAAAGGCTATTAATAAAAAGCTGTACTTTCAATTTATTTATGGTGATTTCCAGTAGCTAACCTTCATAAACTAACATAGAAAATACCTTTCCCGGTGTTACTCTTATGGAGAAGATAAATTACATCTGCTAACAATGTATTTTTACCTGAGATGAAGTTGATTGGTGTGCACATAATAATCGGACATTTGTTCGACTAGACCTTTCCTAACGAACACTTACTCGAGAATACATCCCGGACAGAACAATTCTAAAAAGATTCCAAGATGGAGATACGTCTGAAGAAATAAACTGAGAGGTCCACTCAGATAAATATTTGGCAGGGGGGATGTCTAAGAAAAAGTGTGCATAAGATTAGGTGTAAGGGTCTGGTATTAGCAATATTAGTTAAGAGGAATAGTGAAATTCAGATTTAAAAGAATGATAGATAGTAAAACAAGACGACAATAATAATAACAAGATAAAATTATGGTTCAGCATCTGGTACGGTCTTGGTCCCTGTTTGTCAGAAAAAAAACTACACAATGTTAACGTTACGGCTTTTTTGTGTAATCATTATTAGATTAAAATTATCAATAATAAAATGTTTTTGCTTTCTTTATCATTCATGTTCCCTGTTTTATTGATTTCTTTATTTGGATAAATTGCAAAGTATTTATAAACTAAATTCGCAAGTTTTTTCTCTTTTACTTATTTTTTGGGTTTTTGATTATGTAGGAATAATATTACAAGATATTTCGAAGCAATTCTTTTTGTTTTATAGTTTTTTTGGGTGTGAAGAGAAGGAAAACAAGAAATACAAATGGACATCAATTTTAATCGAACGAATGACCCTCAGTACCAAGCATTCCTTCCTTGCAGAGGTATTGGTCACAAGGGAATTTAACATGAACAACTTACATTTGCTAAAAATTTCAGTCTGGTTTTCAGGCTCTCAGAAAATGGTGCTGATTTCTGTCATTGTGGAAAAAAACCTGATCTCATTTGAAAGAGAGAAAGATTATTATATTCCCCAATAATCATACACAATAAGTCAGATGTTAGCCCTGGTGAAACTACTTCTTCTCGAAAGAAATGCTCATCATCGGGGGTGCTAGCTTTGTCATTTTCTTCACATCTTTCTTAGAACTCTTATTTTGATTTGGTTGGAAACTCCACTCCTAAAATTATTTGTTCTTTGTATCCCGCAGTACTTTACACCTTATATCATTATGAATTTCTATAAATCATCCATCTGCCCTTGGATGAAGCATTGTTTCCTGATGTGAGGAGATTCTTCCGCCTCTTTGCCTGATGTTCATGATTAAGTTCAGAGATGTGTGTATGTGTATCTTGATAGTCTAAATTTTGCTGCTATTCTTGACTGTTTTTCTTATGGACAAAATAAGGATTTTGTAACATTTTTCTGTAGGTTTCATAATTGAAGTGCTCTGATGAGCTTCTCTCACTGGTACAAGTTTAGTTTCTTCTATTTTATGTAAATAGCTTCTTCCAAAATCCCCATCCCCGTGCAGTTTTCCTTCCTCGTTGCAAAAAATCTTTTTAAGATTGCATTTTTTTCCCTACGACGTCTTGGTTGTTGAACTCTGGTTTCTGTATATTTTTCCATCGTGACATTTCTGTTTCTATTGTTTTCAAGTCTAGTCTTAACTTTTATCTCTTGCCTTAACCTTTATATGTCTTTTCCTCCCAGTTCCCTACACCTGCTGCCTATATGTCTTGTAAAACGTTTCTTATATATATATATATATATATATATATATATATATATATACAATGATTAAAACTGAGCGAGCGAGAAAAAGAGATAGAGACAGAGAGACACAGAGAGAGAGGCATAGAGAGAGACAGATAGGGAGAAAGAGATAGAGAAAGACAGAGACAGAGAGGCAGAGAGAGACGGGGACAGAGAGAAACACAGAGAGAGAGAGACACATACACACAGAGACAGAGACACACACACAGACAGATAGGGAAAAAGAGATAGAGATAGAGAGACAGAGAGAGAGACAGGGAGACACACACACAGAGACAGATAGGGAGAAAGAGATAGAGAGAGATAGAGACAGAGACAGAGAGACAGAGAGAGAGAGAGACGGAGACAGAGAGACAGAGGAAAGTCTTAAATCAGTCAGCAGTAGGTGTAAAAACTGGTCAGAATAAAAAGGAAGAACTAGGAAGCAAAACGATAAATGAGATAAGGAGAGTACAGTAACAGTGGTACAAACTACAAAGGTTACCAAGTAATGCCCTGGTAAAAGAGATGAGTAAACGTTATACCAGCTCTAAAGAATACCAGGGAAGTCCCACATTCACAACAAAATCAAGAAGTAAGGAGATGCCGAAGGTGTGAGGCATCAATATTAATCTAATTATAACATACGAGGAAAGGGTATGGCTGCATTAATGATTAAAAACAAAACATAATCGTAGGAAATGATAAGAAATAAATAGACAGTGGTGTGCTTATTTACAATGGTTCCTGTATGATAAAAAAGGCATGACGTCGTTTTATCTGTTTTTCCCATTTTAATGAGTTTTCTTATCAATTAAGAGGAAAAGATCTCAAGATTCATTGTATTGTTTGCTAAGGAAAATCTAGTAGCATATTAGATTATAGGCACATTTTTTTCCTTCATTCTCCAAAATACATATTTATGAAATGTGACTTCAATAATAATAATATCACATATGTATGTCCTTTGCGTTGTGGTGTGGATTGTTTATGTATGGATTGTCCCATTATTGTCATTTTATCTACCAGTTCCATCTTTGGCCAAAGTTTTTTGAGTGTTTCACTCTAATACTATATATATATATATATATATATATATATATATATATATGCCTGATGATCGAAATATCATGACACTGTTAGTTTATTTATTTATTTATTTACTAATATTTATACAGGATAAAACATAACAATATAAAATGCTGTTTTCCATATGTGTCCTGTGTAAATAAAGGGGTAAAAGTCCAAAACGACAAAGATAAAACCGGTAAAAGATAAAATGTATAAGAATAAAATCTATAAGCAAAGTCAGTCACAAAAAAAGATAGGTCAAGCGAAAAAGGTAAAAACAGGTAAAAGGGTAAAAGTATAAACTAAATAGAACGGAAAGGGTGAAAAATTAAAATTAAATTCCTTAGGAAAAGCAGATATAAAAAATTTCAAGATTCTGAAAAACTAAATATGAAACTGTTTATTGCTTGCTAAAAATTCCTTATAAGGTAGATCACGAATACTCAATGGCAGTTCGTTATAAATCTTAGCTGCCATAAACTTAGATGATCGTTTTCCATATTCTGTTCTAAAAGATGGTAGCCTGATCATGTTGTTTTTATTCCGTGTGTTGATGTTGTGATTAATTTTTGTAAAGTAACCCTGAAAGTTTTCACATACATTCTCTTCTAGACAATTTCGGACAAATTTGCAGGCTGCTTTCTTTCGGGACCCCAAAATGGTCTGCAATTTAGTTTCCCTTTTAGGTCTTATGATATCTCTTGCCCGACGATCAAAAGACTTGTACTTATTAATCTGGGTCGCCGTATTCTTTAGTTGCACGAGATTACAATAAGTAAACGTAGGAGTGATCATAGCATTGTAAATGGTGGCCGCAGTTACAGTACCCATCTTTTGACGGATCTTACGAAGGTAGTTCAGTCGATTTGTCGCCTTTTTGTAACAGTTGGTGAAGTGATTATTAAGGTTTAGGGTACTGTCTAGTGATATTCCTAGATACTTGTATGATGTAGTTACACATAATTTACCGATATGACATTTAATGGAGATTTCTCTACGAAGCTTATTTAATCTCTGTGTTGTTCCAAACAACATTACTTCAGTTTTGTTTTTCTTCAGATTCAGTAATAATTCACTATTTGTGCACCATTTGGACAAACAATTGAAATCAGGAGATAATTTGTTTTCAATTTCCTCAAGAGATTTACCAGACGTGTAGAGAACTGTGTCGTCTGCATAGTGAATTAGTTCACTTTCGTTGATATGATCACCAACTTCATTGAGATACAGAACAAATAGTAAAGGACCCAATAAGGATCCTTACGGTACTCCACTTGTGACAGGTTTAGGTTTAGAAATCTCACCATCATAGAAGACTCGTTGTGTACGGTTAAAAAGGTAGTCTGAAAACCACTCTAGTTCAATATTTCGAATGCCGTAGCATGTTAATTCCGATAACAATTTAGAATGGCTTAAAGTGTCAAACGCTTTGGTAAAATCAATAAAAATGGCACCAACAATATTACCTTTATCGACATGCTCTCTAATTGTATCAACTAGGAAAGTAGAGGCAAGTTCTGTAGAACGTTTTGCGCGGAATCCAAATTGGTTCTTCGAGAGGAGTTCATTTGTTTCCAGAAACTTTATTAGCTTTTCATGTACTACTTTTTCTAATATTTTTGAAATGATAGAGAGGACTGAAATTGGACGGTAGTTCCCAAAATCAGATCTTGTTCCTGATTTGTATATTGGAGTTACTCTGGCAGCTTTCCATGCATACGGAATCATACCAGTTTTTAGCGACATATTTATAAGATGTGATAATGGTTTGGAAATAATTGGTGCTACATCTTTTAAAATCCCAGCAGGAAGTTCGTCCAACACCGGAGATTTTTTCCGCTTTAATGACCTCAGAAGTGCTTGAACTTCAACAACAGATACATATTCGAACTTGAAATTTTCATTTGTACGAAATCGAGGAGCGTTTGGGTAAATCCATGTAAAATTAGTTAACGGAATTGCACATTTCTTCAGTGTGTTTACACTAGTCCTATAAAAGGAGCAAAAACCTTTTGCTATAGTTAGTTTGTTACAGGTTTTTTGATCATCGATATAAAAAGATGTGTTTTGCATGGTTGATTTACCAGTCACAGAATATATAGATTTAATGGTTGACCAAAATCTAGATGGGTCGTTTTTATTTTCTTGTAGCAAGTCTTTGTTATAATTTAAAACTCTATTTCTAATGTATCTGTATTTACTTTTGTCTTCTTCGCTTTTACTTTTACGACTCAGACGTAACATTCTGTTTCTTTCAGTTATAAGTTGGAATCATAGTTCTTATTTTTCGTGTTTTACCTTATGTATATATATATATATATATATATATATATATATATATATATATAGCCACAATTTTATTTTTCTTGTTTGTTTTGGCCCAATTATTGAAATTATTGGCCAAATTAATCTAATCCGTCAAGCTATAAATGGTCTGTTCACAGAAAACGTTAAGACATGTAGACAGTCTGTCGCTCATCGGTTCAGGAAATATAAAGACATTAGTCAGACTGGATAACTTGTGAATGTTTTCTTTTGCCAATTTGTATATCAGACCATTTTTGCAGGTTCAGTAACACCATCTTCTTGAAAGGACAGCTGTTGAGTCTTCTGTCATTAAAATCGTTAAGGATGGCTTTCAACATTTGAACGAAGTCTAATGAGAAAGAGAAATTGCAATATGTTAATCAAGGCTTGACACAAGCAAACTTTAAAAAAAAATCAACTGACATGGTTATTATTTGGAATAGTAGCAACAGTTGTGCCGCCACACTTCTTGATTCAATCCAGTATCGTTAAACTCTATTCAAAGAAAATTATATTGCTTTGATTCATAAAAAGACAAAATTTGGCACGAAATTTGAGGCCATCGAAAAAGTAAAGCTGTTGCTAATTGCTATGGTTTGTTGACAGCTTTGCCAATGGTTTGTTGACAGCTTTGACAAAGAGAATCTGAAGCAAGATATTAGAAAGAGACTTTGATATAAACCTGGTCAATAAGTAACAAACATCGCTTTTGTTTGGCATCATTTAGTTTGTTAAAAATGGTCTGTATATACCTCACACAGCTAAAACTGGGTTTACTTTGGATGTAATTCATGACAATATTTTATCACTAGGAAGTTTGCAGCTTTCTCTTAATCGGGAATTTTGTACTCCTGAAGTTTCAAAGCTTTCAATTTTTCTGTTTATCACCTAGATGCGTCAGAGAATCCATTGTAACTTACTGAAGTAAAACGGATTTTAAAAAATTTATTTAACGTGGCTGAAGATGTCTCTTTTTTTTTCCGTACTACTATTGATAGCTACCCCTACCAATGGTAAGAAATTGAGCTGGTCCATTTTTCTATGGAGGTCAAGACCGGGAGTTCAGAAAGGTGAAAATGAATTAAAGGTTATTTGTTTTGTTGAGCCCATTGAAGTTATTTGGTTGATCGAAAATGTCTGGAATCAAACTTCTGAGTGGACAAAAGGTCAGTTCACAAGTAAAGGTGGCGTCATTTTGTGGGGGTTTTGTGTGTTGAAGTAAATTTTCTACATTTTCTCTCCTTCTGTCTTTCTGTCTGTCTGTCTCTCTCTGTCTTTATATCTCTCTCTGTCTCCCTCTATTTCTCTTTCTCTCACACACATTTTCTTTCTCTCTTCCTTTTCTCCTCTCTCTTGCTCTCTCCCACTCTCTTTCTCTCTCTCACTCTCCTTCAGGTCTTTGTAGGCGAGACCCATCTGCTTCTGCAATTAAAATTGTATACATTAGACATTTTTTTCTAAAGAAAAGTTTAAACGAGATTTCGGAATGTATCATATCAAAGATTGAAATTCTCGTTACTGAAATATTCTTCAATTTTACATTTCAATTTAGTTTTGTGTCAATTTCACCAAACAGATGAATGAATTAAAAATGTAAAAAGATTTTCTGTATACTTCCTGCACGTTGATCTTTAAACAAGTAAATGACAAAATACTATCTTGAAAATTTTTGACATCCTGCGCTTCGTGTAACGGTAACAGAGGTATCTCTCGAAAACTAGCTCAATAAGAGTTTACGACCTATGACATGATAACGTTGCTATGTTCCTATATCTCTGACACAATGCTGCGTGGATATGAAATACCTGCTCTGAAATCTATTTTTATCACAGCTATCAATGGACATGCTGAATGGAAGGATGTAAGGACACTTTTAGTTGTAAAGGAGTAGTTAAAACAATTACATAATAACAAAGCTGCATACAAGGACTGTTCTGAAATCTATTTTAATCACAGCTGTCAATGGACATGCTGAATGGAAGGATACAAGGACACCTTTAGTTGTAAAGGAGTAGTTAAAACCATGACATATTAACAAAGCTGCAGCATAAGACTATTTATGCCTGTTCCTTGCTACCAATTCAATTCTGAATTTCATTTTGTTATGTTTCTATATTCAGATTTAAGTATAACTTTAATTTGAATCAAGTTTTGACTTCACCTTTGTGCAACTTTGTTTTGTATTCATTTAAGGGTAACTCATAATAACTACAAAAACACAGTATTCCGTGTGGATCATGACTTTGTTTTAAACCGGTCTCAGTTTGAAAATGATAATGAAAACAAAAAACATTATAGACTAAGATTTTATTAATAAAGATGAACCATAACTTAAATAAACAAGAGATATAAATATTATTCAGCTAAAAAGAAACAATTTTAATATCGGCAGTTTTGCTTAACCCTGTTTATTTTATTGCTTTCTTCCTTAAGACAACAAAGACTTGCTGGATATTATTAGAAGAATAAGAGCTTCCTTTAGGATAGATCCTAAATAAGGGGCAAAGCGACGATAAAAGCAAATCTAAAATAAAAGGAATGACTTTAACTTAAACCTTGAAGAGTTCTGACAATAAGGATAGAAACAATAATCAGGTGGAAAATAAATTTTACGTCTAGCAGCTCACAAAAGAAGCTTACATCATAGGATGATATTTTTACGCTGAAATCAGCTAGATATTGCTATGAATTTACTGTAGGTAGCATGTCAGACGAAATGATACAAAATAATCGGTAACCAAAGAACATAGTTCATCAATAAACTTTTTCTGTTTGTTTTTTTTATGTAATAAGCAAAACTTTCAGAAGATTCTGACTTTCTTGCTGCCAGTTAATGACAAGAAAATGGTTGGTTTCTTTTAATGCAGCTATAATGTAACTGATGTCTTTCAAAAGACAGCTAAGACCTTGTCTCCCTTCAATCTTCATGGAATATCAATCTGATGTTAATCCTGATGAGATTGCTTCTCTTCTTTAGAAATGTTCGTCAATATGAATGCTTGCTTGCTCATTTTCTGTAGATCTTTCCTGGCGTTCAATCTATTGGAAGTCTGCCTCTAAAAAGTTTGGGTTTTTTGTATCGTGCTGGAGATTATCTTACACGTGAGGCCATCTTGTATCTCTATAAACCTACCATTCTCCCTTTTATAGACTACTTTTGCTATACCTGGACAGGTCCCCCGCCATCTCATCTTGATGTTCTTGGCCTACATAAGAAACAAATAAGTAACTTCGTAGATCCAAATCTTGATGCTTCTCTGCAACCTTTGCCTCACTGACGAAATATGGCTTGTCTTAGTGTTTTCTCTAGCTATTATCATTTAAAGTACTCTGATGAGATTTCCTTGCTAGTTCCATCTCAGTTTGTTGCACATGATGTGACTCGGTTCTCTCACCTTCATCCTAGTACAGTTATTGGTCTTTTCCTGAGTGTAGGTCTTTATCCTCGAAAGGTTAGGTTGTGAAAGTTTTTCCTTTCCCAGTCCTCTCTTCTATCATGATTTGAGGGTTTATAAGTCTAAGGTCAGCTCTTGACTGTTAGCTTGACCTTTGTTTTTGTATGTGCTTTTAAGCTCCACAAACTTAGTGGCTTTATGCCTAGTATGGCTCTTAACCGAAAAGAAAAAAGGAATAGGACTAAGGAAGACGAATATTATTAGAAGTTTTAAGCTACTTATATCAAACATCTTAAAGTATTTTGCTTTCAATTAGATTAACTGTAGCGCCAGTCGTAGGAAAAGCTTATATAAATTTTACGTTAATGTGAATACAAAAATGACAGAAAAATTTTCGTTGGTGAGGTCAAGCTTGAGTGATTGGGTAGAGATGGTTTAAAACCAAGCCACTTGGAAGACCAGACTCAAATTTGTTAGAGTTAAGAATTTTTTAAGAAGCACTTTGGGCAAGACTTTACAATTTCTATCTGTTTTCTCTGTTGTGTCGGTTTCTGATGATACGAAATATGATTTTTTCTGGTATCCAAATCGACGTCTTATGATACTAACTGACTTTATTCTTTTTTCAGTGTAGCATTTGTTGGAATCACCCAATAAAAATATTAGGGCTTGTTTAGAAAAATAGCCTCTGAAAATGAATCAAGGTTCATTTAAAGTAAGTAGCAAGAAAGTACAACAAATGATATTAAGGTATTCTTAACAAATGAGTTGCATGAAAGGATTTGTTTGTTGCAACTCAGCGGTGGTTTTAAATCCTTCTTAAAGAAACGTAATTTCACTGATAAAGAAGAATAACTTCCCGTAAGAGCCTTTGCAGATAATCAGCAACTTCTTCTTTATGTAAGCCAGGATTGTGGACTGTTAAACTAGTCTCTACGGAAAGAGGATAATCTCTCTAGACTAGACCACTGTTAGATCAAATCACTTACGTTACAAAACTGCTGAGCCGGAAAAGAAGATAACTTTTAAATTTAACTAACTGTGCAAATAATCAAGTTTGCACCTGACTATCTATTAAAGCTAAAGGTAAGAAACGAAGGCCTTTCTTTTGTATTTGTGGCCCCACAGTATCCATGCAAGGGTTTAATTAAGGAGTTTAAGAATTATTACGTCATTAAGTCTATAGATCCTCAGGTGGCAAAGTGCGTTGCTGTGCCACTTGATGTTGAGTACTTGTCTGAAACACTTTTGATACAGACCATCAACTCATAAGCCACGATCTACCCATACTCCATCAGCCTCTCGAAGACCACAAATGCTTCCTGTATCTGCGGTGCTATCTCTACATCTTTATGTGTATCTCTACAACCAGAGAGCCATTTCAGCGTGTTGCCAAGGGTACATAAACTGCCACTCTCAACCAGTCTAGTATTATATACCGTAATGTTTGCTCCCATGTACGGATCACCTACTGCAGATGCCAACGTTATCCTGGTCTCTTTCAGATTGAGTTTAAGACAAAGGGCAGTGCTTGAAGAACCAAAATGTCTTTCAGCTGTTTTGTATGATCTTTGATATAAGCTGAAAAGTGACTTTCATCTGGGTAAAGGATTTGTCTCAGCACTACTTGAAATGTCTCTTGATTTGTTGTATAATCTTTTAAAATTGAAGACCTTTCCTGAAATGCTAAGTCGTAATAAAATGCTATTCGTACACCCCTGGAATGCAGGTGAAAGCAGTACAGTAACGAATATTAAGGATTGTGGGGTTTGAAATACAAATTTGCTTACGCTATCATCAAAATAAATGTTGTCAAACAATTTTCCAATAAAATACGGCCTTATCTTTCATATGTTTATTAAGCTTCTTCAAAATATTGATTAATGTTGATGAGTACCTTATCTTTATAAGAATTATTTTCATCGAAGCTCCGTAAACTGTATCGATAGTCTTACTTATTTTCAACGATTATGTTGTTTACAGGAAGCTTTTGCTCAAGGTATTTATTTCTATTATATTCGTTCAGCCAAAATATCATATAGACTGTCTCTTAAACGAACTGTGGCTGCTTTAAAGAATAATGATAGGAAAAATGTTTTTCGTGTATCTGTCAAACAAGAGTCAAGAAAGGATTTTTCGACCGTTTCCAAAAGGAGAATGCTAGGAAGGTGTCTTTAGATTGCTTTTATCTTTTATGTTTTGACATTGTTGTGTCAATTAGCTCTTGATGATGAGATCGAATATTGCTAGCACCACTTCTCACTTACAACTGTTTACAACAGTTTACACGTCGTGCCTTTTGTTGAGAAAGATTGGATGATTTTTAGTCCAAAAAGTTTTTAACATTTTACTAGTGATGTTACTGACTCAACAATTAGCGTTTGTTTTACAGCCTTTGTTCATTGTTCATGTTTCTGCATGAATAAACCACAGAGACCTAAACTAGAAAAGAGGATAGGGAAGGCATGGAACAGATGGCAAACTTTGACAGGTGATCTGTGTGACAAAAAGGTTCCAACGAGATCGAAGATGCTGCTTTAAAAAGTATTCATATGACCAGATATGTTGTACGGCAATTAAATATCGCCGCTCACACAAGGCCTAGAGAACCGCTTGAGCACCACTGAAATGAGAATGCTAAGCTATACCCATAACACCAGTCTGGAAGAGCACAGAAGAAATGAAGAGACCTGAGAGCTATCAGGGATGGGAGCAATTAGTACAATAATACGACGATAGAGGCTCGAGTGGTATGGCCACGTGTGTCGGAGAGGGAAAGAAGAGGATATTAAGAGAGTTACCAATATCAGAACAGAGGGAAAGAGAAAACAAGAAAGGCCAAAGCAGCGACGTTAAGATACAATAAATGCAGACACGAAACTGTGGGACATGGAGATGAGCGACACAGGATAAGATGGCGATCAATGATTGTGTTGGGTGCCAAGCAGACAACCGTTACCCGCAAGGGCTAAAAATACTAAGGCGAGAAACGGTGTGAAACCTGCAGTATTTTAATATGTGTGCTTGTAACAGGTTGTGTATGTATTGCACACTTAGCACCTTCCCAAGAACCACGATGAGCAGTGCTTTTCCATAATATAGTCTACCCATATACAAGATTCTCCGCCGCAAAGGTTTTCGTCAAGTGAAGACAAAAAGCAACGTTAGATTTGTGTACAGATTTGTGACTACGTGCTTTCTCTAAATTGTGTCTTCGCACTTCACCACCCCTCCAATGCCAAAGAACTTTCAGTAAGGTACCAGTTGAGAAGATTTTGAAAGAATATTTCAGTTTACACATCGGATTATAATCATAAATGCTTGCACAACCCGAGTACCTCACCCCCACGAGTTTCCTTTTTAGTACCCAAAGGCAACCCAGAGGAAGTAAGCCAGTGAATATTTCAACAGAAATTTTTCCTCATATTTCCTTTCACTTGTTATCAGCGATATTCCTGCTAGACATCGAGTGGTCAAGAAGAACGAAGAATACTTCGTCGTGCTGTACACTTTAAGGAATATACATACTCTCCCTTACAACATTCCTTTGATATATCCAAGTATAAAATAAGCATTTTTCAATTAAAAATAGTGGAATTATCTATACTTAAATTCAAATTATCAAAAAGGCAAAACTGTCTTTTTCTGTGACTCATTTCTCATGGGAGTTTCAAAGTAACCCGCTGTTGTCTTTTCCCTTCTCTTCAGAATTCTTGTAACTTCAGCTGCTGTAAAGATATTTCTTATTTAGGGAATAACCCCCTGGAATCAGTAGCCTCACTTTGGTATAGTTCATGCGGTTCCCTGTTCATTTTTTTTGTTTGCTGGAAATAATTCAAAAGTCCAACTGAATAAGGTGTCCCAAACGTCAGCAGGTTTTGTTACTTTCACAAAGATTAAGTCTCCAGTATTGTAACCCTAATATGGTCTTGTAGAACGGAAATATACTGGATAAGACAAAGCAGGATGATTGGGTGAAGAAGGTATCGTACGACAATATGTTCACTTCTTGTTGTCGTAAAGATTCATCAACAAAGACCATTTGTTTTTCAAAAAATATCCATTTCATGGCAGAAACCACGGCGTGGGTCATTGAATTTACTCTTTTGTTCTCAGAAAGGGAACCAGCATGTTTTTGAAGAAAAGTCCGACCACTTTGCACAATGGAAAAATTGTCTGTTCTTTTCAATCTCAATTTAAGTGTGATGCATCATTGGGTTTTTTTAACAGTCAGTGAAACACTGCTTTTTGATTGATAATCATCTGATTCACTCACAAGTTACTGAAAGAAATGCGAAAAGGAAGAAATCTTCTCTGCTTGTGGAGATTTCTATGCTATATTCTGTTGAGGACTGATAAACTTTGGGTCTTTTAATTCCTGACAGCTCTCTTCTGCCCTACATTGTAAATTGCTCTTTTCATCTTGAAAATTCTTAACTTTATGGTTTCAAAGGAAACCATAGATGTAAGAGCTTTATCATGTCATCAGTCGTAAGCTTTTTCTGAGCTACGTTTTGAGAGATACTTTTTTCATCGTCAAGTCAGAAAAAGCTTACAACTCAAGACATTATAAAGCTCTTGTATCTTTTCAACTTCTTGATTTTTAACTTCTTGTTTTTCAAAAGTTACTCTCCTTCCAATGAAGAAATTATGGTTTCCATGTTAGCAAGGTACAAAGAACGAATAAAAAAACCCTAAAGATACCTGTACTGATATATCTATACATAATTATATAGTAGAAGTGGGTATATTCAGAAAGCAACCAGAGCGCTCAGTACTGATGTAGAACATACAGAATTGGTAAATTATCTTAAATCACCAAATCACCAGCTAGATGCTCTAAATTTGATACTGCTAAATTGCCATCAGGTTGTAAGAGTTTTTTTTAATTTTTAGTTTGATAATTTATACTTCTGGCCTGACTCTTGCTTAGTGACATAAAGCTAGCGTTGAAACTAATCTTTTTTTATAAATATTCTCTTGCCGCTCGAGTTGACCTTCTTTATTCACCCATTTGTATCCAGTGCATCATTTTTCTCTCCATGTACATATAATATATAAATATATACATATATATACATATATATATATACATACATATATATACATATATATACATTTATATACATATATATATATACATTTATATACATATATATACATATATATACATATATATATACATATGTTATAAAAATTGAGAGTTTGCGAAAGAATTAATGACACAAGATAGCAAGGCCAATTATTGTATACAAACCTGCAACTGATAAGGTACAAAAAAAGCACTTTTTTAAACAAAAGAGTACTTAACGAGCTGCAAAGCTGTCATAGTTAAGCGAAACAAGGTATACAATCATACTTATCCAGTTTTCATTTGTCCTAGAAATTTATTAGGCTACACTGTATAATCCTCAAAACCCTCAGGAAATCTTGTATATTAAGAAAATTTGGCATGAAAGAAACACCAATCACTCAGAATTATCAATTATTGGTCTCTTCGCCAGAAAACACTTACCGGAGAAATATTAATAAGTGTTACTGGATAGAATATGTATTTCCCCAGATTTAAAGATCATTGAATCACAGCTGAAATTCAACAACTTTCACAAAAGGCAATAAACTAGCTGATATTTTCTTGTAGAGGTCAATACCCATTACTGAATGTCCATAAAATGGATATCGAATGTAGGTCAAAAGTAAAAACTACTCAGTTTTATGTTTCGTGTATCCACGAGTTAAAACTAGGAAAAAGACAATCTCAAACAGAATTCAAGCAGTTGAATTCTGATTGAGATTGTCTATATATATAGTATTAGGAGTAAACTCCAAACAGCCAGATGCTAAGGCTTCTATTTTGACAAAATAATAACATAAAAAACCCCAACAAACAAACAACTTATACATCACAAACAAATTTTGCACGACTCTAGACGCAATACATAAACAAAGCCATAGAAGAAGTGCTTCAGAAATTTAGATAAGAGACAGACGTAAGAGAGACCATGTTGGTAACAGAGGTCCCGGGCTTGTGACCGGCAGTGGCTGCTTTCCATATATATATATATATATATATATATATATATATATATATATATATATATATAATCATCTTAATTGTCTTTAGCTTGAATTTATTTTCCCATAAGGATAAAGCGTTTCACCTTGTACTTAACACAGTTCACTGTAAATTTTTTGTATATTTGACAATCTCGTCAGCATGAAACTGACAGTTACACTTGTAAACATATTTCAATTCCAAATATATATATGTACATATACTGTTTTATATATATATATATATAATTATATATATATAAATATATATTTATTTATTTATGCATATGAGCAGTTAAATTCTGTTTGAGATTGTCTATATATAGTTATATATATATAGTTATATATATAGTTATATATACATATAGGTATATATATATATTAAATAAGTGCCCAAATAAATTTTATTGAACTGTAAGTGTATAAAAACGGATATTTGGGGGAGCATGAAATAGAAAGGATAAAGATATATAAGAATAGTGTGAACAACGTAATATAAAAGAAAGGATATTAAATGGTACGACTGAGAAATTTTGGATATATGTATGAAACAAATAATAACAATGAGCAGGCTCTCATGAGATGATTAGAAACAGAACAATTCTGTACTACACAACTCATATATTCCACAACTACTCAGCACAAACAATGTAGCTGATCCTTCTTGCAAGTTTATTGAAATATCCCAAGCAATCGTTTACAGTTTGATACGAACTCACTCCCAAACAGAGGCTAGAATTTCTTAGCTGACATCATAAAAACGCTCGATCATAACAACAGTGTGATGAAGGAGATAAAATATACTAAATCACTGACAATCTCTTCCAAAGTTATAAAGAATGACTGTATGAGCTTTAATTACAGTAGATTATTTTTCATTACGGGTTAATTAGCCAATAACTCCAACACAGTAGTGTCCTCATGCCAAGAAGAATTCAAATGTCTTTTTACAACCAAGAAATGTAGGGCTACATTGTAGCGAAAACTGCTCTGCATTGGACCCCAGTCAGAGAAGAGAGACGGAGAGAGAGAGAGAAAGAAAGAGAGAGAGAGAGAGAGAGAGAGAGAGAGAGAGAGAGACGGAGAGAGAGAAAGAGAGAGAGAGAGAGAGAGAGAGAGAGAGAGAGAGAGAGAGAGAGAGAGAGAGAGAGAAGGAGAGAGAAAAAGAGATGTAGAGAGAGACAGAGAAACAGACAAACTGACTGATGGAGAACAACTAAGACCTGGTGACTGACCAAAATACAAACCCTTCGACAAAAAGGCATTATCTGGTATCATTATGTAGCCCGAGTGAGAACGACCGCTGTGATGACAGATGGCATGAAAATAAAAGTTTTACTACATCAGGAATCATCGTTGACCGCACTACTCTTCATTTTCATTAAGAAAGTGAGGAAAGAAGACACTGGTACGCGATAGGCGATGTTATTTGCCGATAACTTAGTGTTATGTGACGGAAACAAGGAACAACTGGGAGACGGCTTGAGAGGTGGAGAGAGAGAATGGAAAATGTAGGGCTCCACCTAAGCAAAGCAAAGACAGATTACCTCCCACCAGCGGCAGAAACAGCAAACATCTGGATGAAGCAATACAACTCAGAGAGAAGGATACTCCTGCCAAAGTGCCTACAGTTCAAATACCTGGGAACGATCATCCACTACGATGGTCAAGCACAAATGGCGTGAGCCAAGTGGTGTACATTGCGACAGAAATATGCCTGCCCACCTCGCATTCCTTAGTCTCGATTGGTATCGCCACGTTGCCCTCGTGTGGGGGCTTGCATGTCTCCTCTGCTTGAGGAGCAAAGACTAAGAGCAATCTCAACTCGTTGGCTGGACCCGGAAACTGCTGACAGTCACCCATCTCATAACGTATTAGTCTCGGCAATGGAAGTTACATATGCATATTTTCTGAAGGGAAATAAAGTGTTCCTTTGCAAATTAATTATTTTAGGTGGGATTTTTATCCAATTCGAACCTGTTATCACCAATCGCATACAAAAAATCAAAGGTAAAGATGTAACTTGACAGGAAATAGAAACCCGATAACAGGAATTAATTTTGGCTTCTTCTTTAATTAATTAAATTGGTAAAACCAAAAAGAAGAAAGTCTCTTTGTGCGGTCACCGTGATCCTACAAAAGCAAATCTTCTTCTGTCTTATTTCCCTATGTTCTAACTCCCTTTTACCAGTGTTATTTCTCTAAACAAGAAATTGCTAAAAATATCAACCCGTCATAATCGAACTTGAAATATGCAAACAATGTTATAGGGGAGACAGAAATAGGAGGTCTTCTATTTCTTTGGAAGCAGAAAATGTTTACGTGGTTATTAACATAAGTCAAAAGCCTTTCTTTGATTTTGCTTTTGTGCAGACGTATTAGTGAAGTCAACCGTAAGCTCCCCTTGTTCTGATAAACACGAAAGACGTGCTGAACAGCACATGTACTGCACTGAAAAAAACCCTGAGTTTCACCATCGAAGTTTTGCTATCGTTCAGTGACTTCACTTGGGTGCTATAATCAACTGACCAATTACACTCCCAGAAACGTCAATACTTTAAGATATAGCAGAAAAAAAAGTGGGTTAATTTTTGAGCATCAGTTGTATAATCTTTAATCTTGCAGAAATGACCAATTTTCTAGTACTGACGCAGGCTTCTTTTTGTGTGCACTTTGAAATTTGAGAACATCTTTTAAAATCACGTCTTAGAAAAATCCTCTTTTGACAAAACAAAAAAACCCAAAGGGTTCTAAAGCTGCCAGAATCTTGTATATATCTAATTGGACGGATTTATTAAAAGTGCTGTTAGTTTTGCTATTCATCCTTTTATTTTACTTCTGTATGCATTGTTGGTATTACTTTACTATATTGCCTTGAGGTAATATCTCGCTCTCCTGTAGTAACTGAGAAATAACTGTCTTTGAAGTAATTCTTTATTTTATTGAGATATCTTGATGGTTAGTGCAGTTGCACGGTAATCAAGAGGTTCCGGGTTCAATTTCCCTTAGTGGATGAAAAAAATTTAAAACTTGACAAAAGAAAAAAGCATTGGTTGTATGGTTGTCAGAAAGAGCATCCGGCTAATAAATTCCTCACTGCCAAAACAAAGTCCCTCTGAAGGGTACCGTCTGAGTCACCATTACTGGGTTGTGAGGGTTAAAACCAAAAATAAATAAATTGAAATGTCTTTCTACTCTTTTTGAGACTAAAAAGAAGAACTTGTCTTTGAAATTAAATCGGTTTTTCTGAGCTGCCAATTTGTGATTATGCCAGGGAGGCTGTGATGTGGTGTCAAGGGGCATTTACATGGAAGTTGTGATTATCACGAGTGAAGCTTGTTGTGAAAAAGGTACTGCAATTGACGACCGAAAGATAATGTATTTTGACGTTCGTTTACAAAGCCAATGAGCCAAGGAGATAAAAAGAGGTATTACATGACTGTGTCCTCAAGACACATTGTAATAACAACAATATTGACGTGTACCTGCTACAAATAAAATGAAAATAAATGGATAAAAATATGTCTTTGCTAAAAATTCGTTGACTGCCGTCAAAGTTAAAAATTTTGGCATGAAAATCAACAAAGCATTTAAATACACAAATTTTAATCTATTTTTGTTAAGAGGATTTTTTCCTTGTTTGAAAGCATTGACGCAGAAATTCAGTTGATAAAGCTGATGGCTGTTACAGTCAAGAGCCTCTATTTTCTTTTCTGCTTGGATATCAAGAAGCATACAGATGTATTTCTTTACATAGAAATTCTAGCACAAAGAAGAATTCTAAAGTCCAAGGAAAGAAATGAATACCCTTTACTTTTAAGAATTTTTAGTTAAGAGGAAACCCTCTTCGAAAACATGCACGAAATATAGGTAATATAAGAGAAGTAGTAAATTCCATTATACGTTAGTTAAATACAAAATAGCACTAATATTAATAGTAATAATAATAAGAATTTGAGATTTGAAGTTAGGAAAAACTTGAAGAAGAACTCCTTCGTTTTTGTTTGGGTGCTTATGTTTCAAGCAGATTTTTGTTGGGGTGTGATTGTTATCGAAATCTGCTTCTGGGTTGGCTTTACATTCGACAATAACAATAACAACAACAACAACAATAATAATAATAATAATAATAATAATGATAATAAAAACAACAATAATAATAATAATAATAACTAGATCAATAGGAACTAGATCAGGAAGACACCTATAAGTATTTAGGTGTTGAGGAAGGTGATGGTATTAGGCACGCAACTATGAAAGAGAAAATCCGCAAAGAGTATTATCGTCGCATAAGGCTAGTGTTGAAGACAGAATTAAACTCGAAAAACCGCATTGAAGCGATCAAAACTGTCGCCATCCCTGTTGTACAATATAGTTTCAGTATAATCAATTGGAATCTCCCAAATCTCCAAAGAATGGACAGGAAGACTAGAAAATTACTAGCATCCAATCGCATGCTCCACCCTAATGCTGACGTTGATCGCCTCTACTTGCCTAGACGCAATGGGGGACGGGGGCTCATACAACTAGAACTGTCGTTTAAAACTACTATTATTGGTATGAAACATTATCTAGAATGTACAATTGACTGGATGTTGTCCCTGGTCCATCGATATGAAATTAGTAAGTAACTACATTCTATTATCAAGGAATCTAATACTTTTGAACGTGAGCTAAAGGTAGATCCAACGGTCAAAGCAAAACAAGTACCTGTCACCAAATTGGCCAAAAAGGCAAAAGAAGCTGCCAAGAAAAATGGACAGGACCAACTTTACCAACGATGGAGCCAGAAAGCTCTGCATAGGCAGTACGTTCTCCGAAGCCAAAACGCTGATGTAGATCAAGTTGCAACCCATCAGTGGCTGAGGAGTTCGGGACTGAAGGCAGAGACTGAAGGCTTCATCGTTGCAGCACAAGATCAATCTCTCTTCACGCGGAACTATCAAGCTAACATCTTGAGGACCGGAGCCGATCCTAAGTGCAGATTTTGCGATCAGTTTGTTGAAACCATCGACCACTTAGTCTCGGGATGCCCAGTATTGACACCGAGTGAATATGTGAAACGTCATGATAGGGTTGGACAGTATTTGCACTGGGGAATATGTCAGCATTATCACGTAGAAACACCTACCAAGTGGTACGAACACCATCCTCTGCCAGTGATTAATGGTCCAAATGTTACCATCTTATGGGACTTTCCGGTTAATACTGATAGAACCATTCAAGCTAACCGCCCAGATATCATTATTAAAGACCACCTAACGAAAACATGTACATTGATCGATATGAGCATCCCGAATGATAAAAATATCTCCGTCAAACAGTTTGATAAGTTGAGCAAGTATAAAGATCTTGAAATCGAGATTGCTAAAATGTGGAATCTTAAAACAACAACGGTTCCAGTAATAATAGGAGCTTTGGGAATGATTAAAAAGGGAACAGATAAACATCTTGCGAAAATTCCGGGCAACCATAACCTACAGGAGATACAAAAAATTGTCCTTACCAGCACCGCAAATATACTAAGAAAATCTTTGTCCACATAAAGAAACAATTTTTTACAAGAACTTTTATACTTTTTGTTACAATTTTTAATCCTATCTGTATTATACTTTCTTTTGTAATCCACATTTATTGAACAATTAAGTTGCTCGTAGAAACCTTTGCTTGCATCAGGTCACTGGGTGTGACCCGGTAAGTAATTGTAAATAAACAGCATTCATAAGAAAACCGTACATAATAATAATAATAATAATAATAATAATAATAATAATAATAATTTTATTTAGAGATTTGAAGTCAGGAGAAATTCGAAGAAGAATCCCTATTTTATCTTTTCTTTGGATGCTTCTGTTTCAAGCAGTGTTGTCAGCTTGTGATCGCTATTGCAACCTATTCCTTTTTTATGTACTAACGAGTCACCACAAATCAAGGCTGAAAGTCACTCCAAGATGAGGGTTAATGAGATGTATAGACTGACAGGTGGAGGATGATGAATATTGTGAAAGGGACGAAAGACATAAATGATTGAATAAAACTTGATGACTTTTAAGGAAGGTTTTGACAAGTGTTTATTGACATTTGATATAAAGATGTCCATGTTGTAGTCCTCCGGGAAGCAATCTTGTGGCAACGTGTTCCACAGATTGGAGTTTCTCGGAAAAAAACTTTTTTTTATGGATAGGCTTTACATTCGATATGCTTGTACAAAGTCTTTGCCCTATGATTATGACGTCAATTAAGTTTCATACCTAGTTTCCAAATGACAAGCCTGCGTGGGTGGTTTCGAAACACGTATTGTTGATGAGTATGTTTGTTTCTAGACGTTAGTGAACTAGAGTGCCACCCCTCTCTTTTGGATGGTTTCTTTTCTACTTTGTCATGGAAATCACCCATAACACTATGACCTTACCAACTTTGTTGTCCTTGTATTGTTTCATCGCCAGATTTAAGATTTTTATGAAACATTGACGCTTGTTCATCCGTCGCATCCAAAAATTGATTTATGTATTTGGATTACTTTAATGATAAATTTCTTTATTTTCAGGTTGATGGGTGAAAAACCCTGTGGAAAACAAACTAGCAACTGTTAAGCTTTCTGGACGATCTTAGCCTGAGGATCAATCCCATCAATCCCATTTACCTTTGAACATTTGTATTTTTTTGTTAGTGGCGAATAAATACATACATACATACTAAAATCGAATGTCTTTCATTCCCTAAGTACATTAATAGTAATATTATAAAACTTGCCAACTTATTCCATCTTATTCCAGGTAGCCCAAGAATATCGGTCTTTATTTTCTGGATTTCTTGTAGTCCCTCTCAGCTGGTGAAAAATACTGTTGTTGGTCCATGAGTGATTATTCTATTATGCAAGCTGTTGTAATGTTCTCGAAATGTCATCTCATTTAGGTCATGTTTTCACTGGATAGTATGAACCCGTAAGTCGCTTTTCTTGACTCTTTGGCAACGGTGCTGTATTACCTTGAAGAAAATGTACAATTCTCTTCTAATGAAATTCAGAGGAAAAGTGACAGTCTGGACAGGACATTTGCTCATAGGCAAAAGTTAAAGCCGATGTCAGTGACCAATACAGAGATATAGCGGCTTTATTAGGCCATGAGTCATACGCTTTTTTGAGCAATATATATAACAATAGGGATACCTTTCCCATCAACTGGCTACTAGAAGTGACTTGGTACACCTGTTATCTATTTCCACAGTGGGGATAGCCGTGACGACAGGGATAGGATTGTTTTAAGGAAAAACGATAACGTTTTGTTGTGTCTTAACTCGATCCCTTTCAGCAAGGATATTAGCACTGTGGAAACATAAAACAGCTGTACTAAGTCACTTCTAAAAGCCTGAGGATGGGAGAAGAATCTCTCGAAATATAGCTCAGGCATAGCTTGTGACTCAACATGGCAGGGGGTTTATATCTATAGCTTTCACTATGTCAATAAAATCACCATTTGTCAAAGCTGAAACGCACTCACTTAATTACTATTATATGATTATGGTCTATAAAATATTTTAGTGTTTACTAGGTCAGTTAGGGAAAACAGGCCATTTAAAGTGGGTTTCTATTCTCGGAAAAGAACAAAATCCAATTTAGAGAAAGATAAACACAGTAAAAAAGCTTCTTTATTTTTTCCTAATTTTACTTTAATGGCGTATTGTTCTTGGGTTTCATAAACTTTTGTTCTTAAATTATTCGTTGTTTTCGTGTTTGTTTACAAGGACCGAAAATGAATATCAGAATGCTTTTTGAGGTGTACATCTCCAAGCTTACTATCTTACGTTCTTTGTAATGATTTCTCCCATCTTTCACCTCCAATAATAATAATAATAATAATAATAGTAATGATAGTAATGATGATCGGTAGGGCTCATGAGAACTTAAACATACTATGCGATGGAAAGGAATACAGCAAGTTCCGCATTTCAAGTACCTAGGATCAATTATAACAGAAAATGCAGACTGTGTGTCAGAGTTAAATGCCAGATTAGGACAACGAAGACAAATTATAAAAAATCTCTCTCAGATATGGAAAAGTAGAAATATATCATTAAATTTAAAGCTTAGGTTGTTGAAAACACTAGTGTGGCCAGTAGCAACGTATGCATCGGAGACCTGGACGATAAGAAGAAAAGGAGCCAGAAAGATTGAGGCTTTTGAAATGTATGGTTACCGCAGAATACTCAGAATCAGCTGGAGACAAAGAAGAACCAATCGGCCTGTACTGGAGGAACTCGTAACTAATTTGAACCTTCTAACCAATATAAAACAGAGCAAGCTTAGATACTTGGGACACATCACAAGGAAGAAGAACCTAAGCAGATTTATTCTTCAAGGGAAAATAGAAGGGAAAAGAAGCCAAGGAAGACAAAGAACTAGGTGGAGTGATAACAACAAGGAATGGACTGGAAGAGGTGTAAACAAATGCAGTAGACTGGCACAAAACCGAGTTAACTGGAGAAAAACTGTACGAGCTGTGACAGGGATTGCCAACCCTCTGACCTGAGGACGGCAGCTGACGATGATGATGATGATTCACCTCCAATATCTGATCTGCATTTCTTTGTTACTTTTTCGTTAAAAATAATTAATGAATTGAAGACTATCCTTCAAATATTCTTATTATGAATAATGTCTATGACTTTTCATATGGTGCTGTATGAGGCTGTCAGGAATCACAGAGAAGTATATCAGACTGGTACAAGATATGTACAAGGTCAGTATGACCAGCGTTCGAAGTGCTACAGGAAGGACAGATTACTTCAAAGTGAAGGTAGGCCTGCACCAGGGCTCGACTTTAAGCCTTTTCCTATTCGCAGTGATAATGGATAGAGTCACAAATGATGTAAGAAGAGATGCTCCTCAAAATATGATGTTCGCAGAGAATTACAGCTGGAGAGATGATGTTATGCCTTGGAGAGGAGAGGAATGAAAATAAGCCGGACAAAGACAGAGTGCCTAGCTTTGAATATAAGCCAAAACGATAGCAAACTTAAGTACCTGGGGTTAACTCTACAAGCAAACGGAAACTATGATAGAGAAGTAAAGAGGAGAGTGCAGGCTGGTTGAAATAGTTGGAGGAAGGTAACAGGAGTATTTTGCGATAGAAAAATATCACCACGGATAAAGGGAAAAGTTTACAAGACAGCAGGGCATCCAGCTCTATTATATGGTCTGGAAACTGTTGTTACCGTCCAGCGACAAGAGGCGCAGATAGTAGGGGCTGAAATGCGCATGATTGGGTGGCCACTAGATGTGACGCGACTACACAGAATTCCTAACGACCACATTCGACAAACATCCCATATCAGGAGACTTTGGGACAAAGTGAGGGAGTGAAAGCTTCGCTTGTATGGGCACATAGCAAGGTATGATGCATATTACGTAGGAAGGAGGGTACAGTTCCTGGTGGGCGGTGAAGAGGGTGGTCGAGAAAAAGGTGAAAGGACATGATTGACAGAGATATGGAGGCTGTTTGTGCGAGGGATGCTGATGTGACAAACGGAACAAACTGGAGACGGCTGATCCCTTGCGGTGACCCCCAACGGAATACAGCCAAAAGACAAAAAAGAATAATATTAAGTCTTCGACTTTTGAAGGAAGATTGAAGAACAGGAGTAATTCGCCTGAATTTCAATTTTAAAAAAAGCGTTTTTTCATATATTTTTTCTACGTTAAATTTTCTAAAATATTTGTTCACTGATTTATTTGCCTGGAATGTTAAAAAAATTTAAAGGATAACAGATTTAAGGGTTGCCATCAAACTAAGGATGAGGGTTTGCCCCAACCAAAACTGCCCATTTGTGTCGAAAAGTGAAAATTTTTTACGCAAATAAAAGATTAATAAACCTTTATCATTTCTCTACCCACTTCTAAATATTAATTAAGTTTAGGGTTTTAGAATTAAGATTAAAACAATATCAAAGGCAAGACTAAGGAGAAAATGGTGATGTACCCTCTGATCACATATCTCCATTGTCACTTGACAGTGTTTTAACGTGGCTCTTAATGACAATACACAAAATGAAGGTCTATTACTCGGACATAAGACTGAGGTTTCTTCTTGTACCTATGACGCCAATGATGTTATTTTTAGGTGATAATTTGAACATAATCGACAGCAATTAAAATTCAAAGGATGGTTAAGTTTTGAGTAAAGCCATGTTTGTGCTTGATTATGTAATGGATAAAAGAACGAGTATCGTTGAATGGAATTTCGTTGTTTGAGATACGTAGTGTCTTCCATTGAATAAACGCAGCGTCTGTTATTTAATTCCAGGCTTACTACCCGTGGTTTTTCCTGAAGAGTGATGGTTATTGCCATTCTTGAATTCCGGGAAAATACATGAAAGCGGAAAGGCTTTAAGCTCTTAAAATAGAACATTAACCCTCTATAACGTTAAAGAAAACAAATTCCAGACTAATAATATCAATAATTTCAGTTTGATTGGGCTCTCACAGATAAATAGTTATCACAGAAATTGAGTATTGTACGTGTCGCGTCAGTTGGAGGCCTGATTAATTAAATGTCGCTTGACACAGTATGTCTGGTATAGTTTCTTGCACGCTTGTGCCTCTCAGCACAAAGCGAGACCAAACACGGGTTACTGAACAGCAAGTGAAACGTAAAGGTCAGTCAACGGCATTATAACGTGTGAACAGAACTTATTCCACAAAGGTTTCTTATTTTGCTCAAATACTTGCCCTACTTTGTGACAAATGAAGATGCAAAAAAAGGAAATAAATGGTTATTTCAGCTGCCTGTTCTATTATGAAAGTAAAAAGATTATGAGCACTAACTCTTGTTGCGACTGAAAGAATAAGAGAGGAGCACGAAAATTTGACTTCTTGTCCAAATTCAGTTTACACAACCATGCTTCTGAGAATGCAGCAACTGTAAATGTTTAATAGCTGGCAATCGTCAACTGGAGGAGAAAGTAGCTGAAATTGAATTATTAGTCACCAGGTTTGTTTATGGTATGTGTTAGGTTGTTGCCGTGCATGGCCAGGTCTGACTTTTCAGGCCTGGGGCTGGAATCACAAGGCTTTTTTAATTAAAATTCAACTGCCATTTTTTTTGTTTCGCTCCTGTCACTAGTTTGCTTCCCCAAGTTTATTTTTAAAGAACTTCACCTTTGACAAGACAAAACAGCAAACAAAGCAAATAAATCGTTTCCTGTGTGTTAATATTAGCCAATGTCGGTGGGACCTTTCAATAACTTTACCGCGAGGCCTGTGCTTTGCCGGATTTACATTTGCACTAGTCCTTGCTGCGCAGACTGGACATGCAAAATATTTAGGGCGAAGAAACTGGATGTATGCCACCGCAAGGACCTCCGTACCATCACAGGACATAGATGGCCACACAGCCTCATCTCCAACAAGGCACTATACAAGACCTGCAAATGTGTGCCAATCTCCAAGAGGATAATCCGACAACGCTAGTCCATGCTAGGTCACATCTTCCGTATGGACAGACAAACACTGCCTGTCTGGAGTTGCAATTGATGGAAGCAAAATTTACCAGCCTAGGCGTGGGCATACACTGCTCAAACATACTGGAAACAATCCGCGCAGACATCAAACGAGCTGTCCTTGGGACCCTACACATACCCAAAGACCTGAACCGCCTAAGACGCTTGGCCAAAGACAAGGTCTAGTGGAATGCATATCAAGAAGGACTGATTGCTGACTCAGGATGTCACTAGACTACTGAACCGGCAGAAAACTAATGAACGAATGACTTTAAGTTGATTAATTTTCTCGCAAATTTGAATCTTTTTCCAAAATTAAATCCGCGCAAAATGCATTTTTAAAAAGTCATCTAAAGCACTAAAATTTGGTGTGGCTGATTAAAAAACTAAGTCATAGAATAAAAATAATGCCCATTCTCCTATTTGATTCCAGTTTTAGGGAGAAGAAGGCGGTTTAACTTCAAAGGTGCCATTTTAACATTTTCATGGGCAATATTAAGATATAAAAGAATAAAATCAGACTTTCGGTCGTACATTTAGTATATGCGGGGGAAAAATATAAAGAAAGCTGACATCCCTTCTTTTTGGTAAGCAAACGTACTCATTAAATGTACCCCTCTCCTTGCACACGTACTATGTTATCAACGTCCCTTTCCTTTGAGAGGAAATTTTTCTTCGTCAAAAACAGTTTCGTTTCTTACAAACTAGCAACCTTTTTTTATCGAACATTGCAATTTAAGATAGGGTATGATGATTCTCTATTGTCTTGCTTCAAGAAATTGCTAATACTACAGAGATACTCTTTGAAATGAAAATCTTGGAAGAACAGCAACATTTTTGGAATTAAAAACGGATGAAAAATTGAATTAACTCTGTGAACAGCTATTGGTGATTTCACCACCGGTATCGAAGACTGATATTCCAAACTGTAGTTGAATCACTCCTGCATCACATAAGACATTGGTCTCTTGAAAAACCTTTATTTTCTCGCTATTATCAGATGATTGGCTGTCTGGTTTGAAGTTACTTCATTCCTTACCAACTAATTTTCGGTAGTGAACCCTGTTTGGTAGGGCCAATAACTGTCACAATTGTTACAATACCTTTTGTCAATTTGCTCTCGAGAGATGGACAGTTTAATGAAATGGATTGCTTCCAAACTACAGAATTTAGAACAATCTTGTCAAGTTAATCGTTGTTACAGAGAGAAAGGAATTTTTTTTTCAATAATCACTGTGCTCTATGGCTTTCAACCCTCCTTCATCGAATTTGTAGATTGAGAAAAAAAGCATGAATTTACCCGGAAAGGTGATCCAATTAGTTCTAAAAGAACCACAACACGATACTTTGTTGCATTTATCAATTTAAAGAGCATGTTGAAATTGTTTAAAATTGTCACCAATCCAAAAAGCTGGTGTTTCTGATGGTACCAATCCTTCTCCTGACTTGACAGTCAAGCAATCAATGCTATGTCCTTTAGTTACAGTAGTCGACCAAATTTCGGCAAGACCTTTCCAGTGTCCACAGAGTATGAAATCTTGCCACGGAAGAAAGTTAAGTATGTTGTAATTTATATTCCATGTGGGTCAAAGTAGGAGCTTTCAATAAAGCAGCTGCCAGTCCAAGTGGTAAATGAGCTTTATTGTCATTAGATAAGAAGAGAACGGACCCTGTTGCAGAAAATTTACAAACGTCAACCATTCGGTCAATATTTTTGTCGCGCAAAATGTTTTCTTGACGAACCATTTTCCTAGTTACCGTTTGTATATATGTCCTTTTCGTACTGATGTGTTTCCACTCTTTGGAAGGAATATTAAATGTGCAGTTGATAAGCTAAGGAAAAAGTATAGGTTCCAAAGCTTATTGGAAAAAATTGCAACCTGTTATAATAGGCCCGATATGGGGTTATTACTTTCGATGTTATCCTGTTTCCATATTTTTTATGTTTAGCAATTTGATTTTTATTTTTCGTGAGTTGTTACCTCTTCCAGCAATGCAATTGTCGTACATCGTGAAAACGAGTACAGAACTCTGACGTTTGGGTTTTTTTCCCCTCGTGATTCCTTCATCGGATACATCGGATTCTGAGTTTACCTTTTTCTATGAATCTGCACTCTTTGATTGTTGAATGCAGACTGTTGTGTTAAGCAACAGCTGCTTTAAATATATTTCGAATAGACATGTAGTATAATATAAAAGTGATACAACGTAGGCGTTAAGCCCTGCGTGTACTGTAAGGCTTAGAAAGAGGGTGGAACATACTCGAATAAAAGGGTGTTGGCTTGGCTGTTGTGCCACGATGTGTATCACCATACTTTTTGACTAACGTTCATGTCATGGAATATTCACACTGCTTCAAAAGACAACTTTTAGTTATTCTGAAAAATAAGACAAATTATAATATTTTTTTACATTCTTTATGGAAGTGTTGTAAATATGTATCGCTTAAGAATGCAAAGTTTCCCACTGACAAAAGTATCCACAGACTATAGTGTCTACCTCCATTTCCTGTTTTTAATTTTGGGTACAAATGTGTTAAAGCAAAAAATGATGTCTGGCACTTAAAAATACGAGCTTTATTTTCCGTTTAGATGAGCTGCTAAACAGCTTGATGTCTCACCAAGAGCCACCACTATCAATAGCTGAAAGGGAAAATACAGTTTAAAAAACTGTGGTCACAATCATCCCGCTAGAATATCAGATTTCAACATTGATTATTGATTAGTTGAACACGGCTGGACTTAAAACTGGACGTAATTAAAATTGTGGAGGCTAAAAGTGAATCAAAACAGGAAAAAATGCTTCTTAAAAGTTATCCCATTATTTAAAACAAGCTACATGTGTTGTTCTTTAATAAACAGTACGGCAGAAAACTAAATATATTCTTTTTAAAATATCTAGAAAACTGAGGACCTGAAAATATATTTTTTAATCGTACTGATTTCTGCTGGAAGCGAGTGTTTATAGGGGGTACCTGTGAGATTTCGATTAGGAAAGTAGGTTATGTATTAACCGTCTAGAAAATGCTAAGAAATGTTTTGAACAAACTTTTGGTGGTACAAAATTAAAAAAGGACTTGAAAAACAAACATTTATACAGAGGGTTTTCGTCGGACACTTTTCAGAGCAAAACTTCAGAATAATGATCCAAGAACAAGTTGACCTTATTAAATATCCAGTTGCAGATTGAAATGCGCCCAATCGGAAAAGCCTGCGAAATGACTAGCTAAATTTCGGATTACCAATCAGCCCTGTGCTGCACATTATAAAGTTGGGCTGTAGTCTGGAAAAGAAATCAGAGGTTTGAAAAACTATCAGCAATGGGCCGGATTTTTGTCTTTTAAAAATTACTTTTGTATATCCCTCTTGTTCATCTATTTATGTTGTTACTTCTTTTCATATATTTTAAATCATACTTTCCCATCTTATTAATTTGCTTTAAATTTAAATACCTTTATAATATTTTTTGTTCATTTGCTAATTTTATTCATTGCCTAATTTTATGTTGCACAATGAAGTTAAACGCCAAGTGATCGACGATCTCGATTAATGGAAGGAATTTAAAAGTATACTTAAAAAGCTTCGAAGCTGGCAAAATCCCTAAATCTTTTTACAGATCAGCGAGTGCGAGACCATTAAGAGAAAATGATCAATTCGAACTCCTGTCTACCACTGTAAAAACAGTAGTGAGCTTATCCACAACCACTCTACTTATCCCATCTCAGTAGACCTTTAGTTTCATGGTCCAGCAAAGGTCAGTTCACTGACGTCCTGTTATAACCAGACGTTAGCTACTCGTTGCTACTTGAACATAAATATTTATGCAGTTGTTCTTTTTACTTAAATATTTAGCATTTGAGAGATGCCAGTTAATTATTATTTTCAAGGATAACCAGAACGGCATTTCTTTGACCTGGGGTCCAAAATTTAATAAAAGCACAGATCATTTTGCTATTTTTTTCTTTGGCACTCCAACATAAAAAGACACGCAACTAATTTTTTTACTTAAAGATCCAGCATTTGAGCAATGTAATCCAATTAAGGATAACCAAAATCGCATTTCTTTGGGCAGAGATCTTGAATTTTATATATGCAGAGAACACTTTGCTACCTCTTCTTTCTTTCAGTGAATGCAAAGTATGTTGAAGGCGTTGACATTTGTGTCTTTGAAATACTCCCTGTTTTTGTGTAGCTCTTTAAATCTTCATATTCAGCGTTACTTCCTGGCCCAGCAATTTTATTTTAAATGTGAGTGCTCTTCTTTTCCCCTTCTCAGTTTTTACTGAAATATTGTAGAATCCGGACACGTAGTTAGGCGTATTACCCAGATAAGCAAACAGTTGCTGATTTACTTAACAAGCCTTTGAGTAAAAACGAGATGTAAAAATCGCGATTTCTAATGAAAGTAGGTAAGCTTATTACACTTTATTGTCTGTATAACTAGCAAAGGCTTTTTGATCGCCAGACTCTGTCACGAGTTGGTGTCTTTATAATGACGTATCACTGTACATAAAAACCACAAGAACTAGGACTCTTCCTCATCAGTCTATAAAATCAGCTTATCTCTAAAGTTATGTAATCGCGGAAATCGTACACACCTTTGATGGCTATTTTCACCTGCTTTAGTGAGGATGGTCACTTGATTCTGCATTTGATGTCTTCGCCTTTATTTTGAGCTTTGTATTTCTTTTAATTTGGAAAATGACAGTGTTCAGCCTTCCTTTGAAGTGGTCTTTTGTTTCTGTCTAGACATCTCAATCTTTGCTGTTTTACTAGTTCACTCAATGAATAGCTTTCATCGCTATTTTCTTCAGTTTCAAATTGATGCAGCAGACTTTATTTTATTGGAATTTGTTCCTATTTAGATTCTTTTGTTTATTCTTGAAAGTGCGCTAACTTCTTTATTCTTTTTACACTTCTCACCTATATATTCTCTTGTTTCTGCTGCCGGTCTTTTATTGCTTAGTTTAATACTATCATCATAATCTAGGACTTTTTTCTAAACACCTATCTTGAAACAAAAATTCTTTCCTTTTAGAAAAACTCATCAGGTTTTTTAACCAGTGTGAAATAGAATCTTTAGTAGCAATTGACATGTAGTAGGCTGTTAGTCACCTTTCGTTTTACTGTGGTTTGTCTACCCATTTGTACTCAAGCCAGCTTGATTTGGATCTTACTGCTTAAGAGTTAGGACTAAATGTTGTAGTCTGCAATTTGCCTTATTTTAACAGTCCTAGTCAATACCTTTATCTCATTACTGAGTGTCGAGTCTTATTCTTTTTTTCTATAGCCAGTCGTCTTCAGGTCTGAAGGCTTCTTTTGAGACCCCATAGAGCACAATGAACCTCACACTTAAGCAATGTCGTTCAATTTTCTTTTTCCTTTCGTTTTTATCACCAAGCCTAATCTCATCAATCTCACTTTGCATAATTTTCCCTCGTCCCCGCTTATGTATTTCAATCCACATTCACAATAAATATCCCTTTTTTTTGTTAGATACAGTGGAAACCCGGTTGGCGACCATCTCACTGACGCGACCACCTCACTAACACGACCACCTTGGGCTGGTCCCGTCGGTGGTCGGGTTACCGGGGTTCCCTTGTATGTAATTTCCTATTGGCCATGTTCGTAAAGGCATCCTTTTTGTTATTTATTGGGGACGTTGTAGGTTCATACATTTTTATTCTTATTCAAACTGACTAGTTTTGTCTTAGTTTGAGGATGGTACACTGGTTGGTAATTGGCATGCAAATTTTGATCGACCCTGATATTTCTTTAACCAGTATAGTCTTCTGCTCCAGTAAGATATACCCA
The DNA here is from genome assembly GCA_003991215.1 of Morbakka virulenta. Taxonomy (NCBI): domain Eukaryota; kingdom Metazoa; phylum Cnidaria; class Cubozoa; order Carybdeida; family Carukiidae; genus Morbakka; species Morbakka virulenta. The sequence goes on from RDPX01000481.1 coordinate 57,842, forward strand.
CCGTCTGTTTTCTTTGTTCTCTGATGTATCGTGTCTCATCGCCTCATTGACTACGAGTACTAATACGTGCTCTACCATTCTGTGGCTAATCTGCCTGGGTGACGTCCCCAATGATCTTGGCTTTCCATATCTTTGGATTGTGTTGTAAAATGAAACCGTTTTTACCCTGATATGTTGTCAAAAAACCTGTGTTGTGTTGGTCAGTGTCCAACTCTTCACTTTGTATTTTTTCTATCATATTGATAGTCTTGGTAGCTTTTGAAGCTGCGAGTTCATATATTTTTCACTTAAAAAAGGCCCAGACCTCCTTCGGCACTTAGACATAGCTGGAAGCCTGTGCAGGGACCGTTGGTCGGATCACCTAAGCCTACGTTTTGAATCTGGAGCGGCAGTTTCCTAAGGCGGAGCAGTTACTTTAGATTCAAGGTATTTTATATCTCACCTGTTGAGCTGATTAAACCAGGCAGCATGTTAATTACAATACAGAAGCAGGATGCAGTGATCTTAAATCCTTTTCTAGTGTTAAGTAGCCAAGCTTCTACTGCTTGCCAATGTAGTCAAACGCCAGCTTTTAGAATGAAAGCTTAAAACTCCTTATAACTATTTGAAAGCATAATTTTTATCTTCTACTATGGGTTGATGCATCTTTGTCAATATGTCAAGTGATTTGGAAGTATAATGAGAAACAGGTATAAATTATGGGTAGCACTGAAGTGGATTAGAACAAGAGTCTAAAATTTTCACAGCCTGTTGATTTACTAACAATGCTATCCGCGCTACTAATCAATTTTGAAGCCTTATTTACCACTGACTTGCAAGCAGTACATATAGATTTCATGATCTTGTGGTCTACCAACCGAGCTATCGATGGCACTTCCTTCAGCAGACAATTTTGGCACTTTTTTAGAAATGCTTTAACTCTGCTTTATGTACCACTCAATTTAAAAGAGCGCTTATTTCATTTTCATAAATTTAATCAGTAAACACTTTTCCAAGCTTATCATTCAATAACAAAAACTGCAAAGGAAATATCTACTGAGATGATGAAATATTTCTTATTAAAAGTCCTTTTTTGCCACAGCACACCGTTTGTTTTTCTATCTTATCACTACTTTCATCTATATTTACAATGTTGTAGTGCCTATTAATTTGAGTTAGAAATCTCACGACCAATACTCTCACCATGGCAGCCAGTATCATATAAACATCTGCAGAACTTTGACCATCTTTGTGACTACATTGAGCAACGTTCCAAATTTGTATAGTAATTAGTGTCATTTCTTCTGGAGTCTTTGTTTTTTTGCTTGGAATGTAATTAATAAAATGTGCTCAGGCAATTTATGCACAAGATTCGTCATAAGTTGCATAAATAGATTTAAACAAGCTATGGATTAATTGTTTTTGAGTAAATCTTTTTACCATGACTAAATCCACTAGCCCACTTATTTCCTTTATCGTACTTTCATTTAATTGGGCATTTAGCTGGCAAAAGACGGTCTACATTGTACAAAATGCAGTTATTGGTTTAATTGTTACCAGCATCGTCTGGAATTAGACATCACTTAAACCCAAATGGCATTATTGTCGAAACTCTTATATGAGTTTTGCGTATATTACAGAACCTAAAGTGAACTGAAATTAGTGATCATTAGTTGGTTCCAAAGGTTTACCTCAATTCATTGTTTAAAAAGCTAGAGCCTTTTAAACAATGAGGGGGCACTTGTAAGGTTGAAGTGACGTTGCCATTTATATTTGGTATTCTATTTATCTCACTCTTGTGGCTACAGTACATGTGCCTGTATTTAGCTTACCTGCCTTGTTGCTGGGGCTACCTGTAGATTTTTCTCTTCATCCATCCATCACCAGATGGTGTGTAATCACTCGATAATAATAACAACAACAACAACAATAATAATAATAATAATAATAATAGTAGTAGTAATAACATTGGCTAAGCAAACAACAAAAGGTAAATAACTCTAATAACAATAGTGAATCTCAATGACCAAATGGCTACCTTTTCTCAATTTTACAATTTACAATTTTCTCACTCGGAAGGTCTGCAAACTCCCTTCAAGATACACTCGATGCTCGCTTTAATATGTAAAACTTTCCTCTATCAGCTTTCTCCCCTTTTATTCCCGATTTTCTAATCTTTGGACATCTCCTCCTCCTTTCTGTATCTTTAACTAATACAACTTACCAAAATCAAAATCACTTGTCAATCGCACTTTACTTCTCTATCATTTTATCACTATACTCTTGCTTCAACGATTTCTTATTTTTTGAATAAACCTCTCAGTTATCAATGGCTTAAGGGCTTGTTTGGTTTTCGTGCAAATTGTAAGAAAATAATAGGACAGGATGATGATTGCTTTGTTAAGAATGTTGATGGATAAAGACTTATTATAAAGATCAAAATTGCTTAATGGTTTGCTATGGCATCAAAAAATAAAGTAAGTGCAAGCAGGGACGGATCCAGCGGAAAAGCTGACCTTTGCACAAATCGGCAATGGAAATTTTAGGGTCACACCCTTTTTTGATGGGAAACAAAAAGGTGTTTTGAGCTAAACTAAACAAACTCTTAATCTAAACAACACAGGACATTGCAATATGAATATGTTTCATTAAAGTGCTCGTACGATTCAGCTGACCAAGATGACGAAAACACAAAACCGTACTATGATATCTCTCTTTGAAAACCAGTATAAAGTACATATTTCATGAACCTCTAAAATTTATGCATATTTCACTCGACTTTGGAACAAACATCTCGCCGGATAACTTTTCTACCTCTTTGTAAAGCAACACAGCATCAGTGGACATTTAATAAAACTTCTTTTAAGCAATTGAATGGGAAGTCTAAAGTGTTTGAGAAGAAACTTAATAATTCCAAAGTTATGAATTGAAAGCTACAAAAAAAGGGGGAGTGTAACCTTTTGCGACATTATACTATTTTGCTATGAACTTCACGTTCAAAGTTACTGATTTAAAATCGAGATTTAAGAGTTCGAGTCCAGACAAATCCACACATAGCTAGAGGTAACGGTCCATTGTCGGAAAACACAAACATTCATTTATATATATGTATTGTAGGTAATCTTGTGTATTCGCATCAAAAAGTGCCCAATGCATAAAGCAGAACGATAAACATAAGGTAAAACACGAAATTTAAGAACTATGATTGCCAATTAGCAATCATAGTTCTTATTTCTTGTGTTTTAACAAGAAATAAGAACGTTAAAGTATATATATATATATATATATATATATATACTTTAAAACTTTATAATCTCAGAGGAAGCCATAGATGTAAGAGCTTTATCATGTTATGAGTCGAAAGCCTTTTCTGAGCACATAGCCTTTTCTGAGCATAATCTTTTGAAAATAACAGAGAAGACATGTTCAAAACTCAAAAAAGCTTACCACTTATGACAAAATAATGCACTCACATCTTCGTCAATTCTTATTTAAGAATTACAAGACTGTCAAAGCTAGCTGTAACTCTTTCACCTTATTTTCCATGTTGGTTTCGAACTCCACAAACAGTTTCATGCTATTCATTTAAGAAATCAAATCAAGGCAGTAAGTATAAATTTTTTTTAATGATAAAAGATTTGAAGAAACTTAGCCTATCAGGCAGAACGGGAGAAATCTCGACTGCATTGAAGGTGTTTACAACATATTGGAAAGCTTAAGTATTGCACCAGATGTACTGGCTTTGGTAGGATAAGTTTCACGGCCACCAAATAATAATGTTAATAATACTTTTTATGATTACAACAATAAAAATATGATGTTATAAAATAATAATAGAAAAATTGAAATAATATTAATGATATTTATTATAAGAAAATAAAAATAATGATGTTTGATAATTGTTAATAACGTAAACAGACTTAAACACAGAACACGATTATGCTCTTAATTAAGCAATGATTCTTTATTTTAAAAATAGTGATTGATTGCCACCTTGTCCAGGACCTCGACGTATTCCTAATCGGTATATGTTTAGCTTTTTCTTATATGTTCTCCTGTCAATGATTTTCATAGTGTTGTTATTGGTTCTCTAAGATTGCAGCATTCATTGCTTAACCACAGTGCCAAATCCTGACATGGTGATGCCCAATTCATACCAAGAACAACCAATCAATTGTATGATAACAAAAATCAAGACTTTAATTTTGGGTGAGACAAAGTAGGAACAGAGATTAATAGTTCAAAAGGCTGAATGTTGCTTGGAAGCTGCTTTGTCATTTGTTATAAGTAAAGCAAAAAGATTTAATGACTTTAGTAGGGATGGAAATATGTTGTTGAGGCTTAACAAGAGTATTTGATAAACATGATTGTGTTGTTTGGGGTGTGGTTCAAATTCTTTCTGTCAATTTCTTAACTCCTTCAAAACAACTCAGATGGGGTATGTTCTGATCTTTGATTTAGCTGTCAAGTGACCAAGTTTCATGAGTGCTTTGGCAGAGTTCCAATTAAATATTTTTATTGTTTTGGGATCAGTAGTGCTATTGGTCGTTCACGTATTTGATGCATCTGAAACATAAAATATATATGAAAATAGAACATGTCTTGCTTTTTGTGATAAAATGTAGGATCATGCATGTTTACCTTTTAGCTTCATCAAATCAATCGTGATATAGCTATTTTGTATAGCTATATATATAGTTATATAAAATAAAACTATATTAATGTAGCTCTAATAGAAGAAACACTTTGTAGTCAAGTCAATCCTTCTCTAGCTAGTCTATCTACTGTGTCATGTCAACTGCTTATAATAGTAGCTTATTGAGCATTTTTACTGATGTGAAAGTTCCTAATCCTACATGTTTAAAGTCAATTTCCAGCACATTGAACAGCTTCTAAAATGATGTCTTTCACAAGTTTTATAATTGCATGTCACTGTGACACCAAATTTTTGGGTTGATTCTTTCGCCGCTGTTTCAGAAAGCATTCCTTATACTTGACGCAATGAATATTGACCTCTTTTATATATATGAAATTGAATTATGACAATATATCATTGCCTTATTGGGTATGCATGTGGAAAAGGAGTATTCAACTTTACCAGTAAGATATAGAAATTAAAAATTTGAATAACTTCTAATAAGATTTCACCTTAAAAATTCTTAACTTTATAGACCCAGTGGAAAATATTAATGTAGGATATTCATCATGTCGTGAGTCGTTAGTTTTTTCTAAGCTCCTTTTTGAGAGATACTTCTCTTATCGCCAGGTTACTGAAACCATTGTCTGATTACTATAGTAGCCTGACGATGGAAGAAGTATCCCTTCAAACGTAACACTGAAAAACCCTACGACTTACGACATGATCAATTTCCTACGTCAAACAATTTAAAGTTATAATTCACTTCAATTTGTAATACTGTAATAAATATACTTCTTATGTATTTAGTAGTAAAACGTAAAAAACTAGAAAGTAATTAATATTTTCTGTATGATACAGTTTACTATTGTCATGTAAAACTATACGCACCATACCGGTATATATATATAAAATTATCTGCACACAAATGTTGAATGAATCGCAGAAGTACCAGTTAACCTTGTGTAATGTATATATACGAACACAAATTAAGAGCTTGAGGCAACCAGCAAAAATGAATGACAGGAGTTATGAAACTTTATACTTATACGTTATATTTTGTCTATACCAGGGGTCCCCAACAATCTGGCCGGGGACCAGCACCGGGCCGCCGACCAGCACCAGGCCGTGGAATGCAAGCATTATTTTTTTAATTTTTTACATTTTCATAAATTTTAGTGTTTCTGGTTTTTCTTTTTACTTTTATGGTTGGTTTTTTCAAAGAACCTAAACTAGTTCAAATAAAACGACTTAGAGACCCGATGTTTAAGTTTTAATTTGTAAACATGCCATTTATCCATGCATCGGTCCTCAGGAAGTCCTTAAACTTTGAAATCGGCCCTTGGCATACAAAAGGTTGGGGACCACTGGTCTATACAACGACCTGCTCTTTTAAACGTAAATGCTTGGTTTTTAAAGAATTCGTTATCTGTCAAGTGTAACAGAAAAAAAAAATCACAGCTGTTACCTTGGCAACCCAATATAAACAAAGTACAATGTGAAAACGAGACGCGACGGAAAGGGTTCTCAACTACCGACCTTTTCCTTTTCTGTTTTGAACTTGGCCAATTATGATATCCATTCATGCCTACATGTTAAATTATTAAAGGACCTATTCAAAATTTTTGGTTTTGCAAAAGCAGGTAAATGATTTGCTCATTTGTTAAATTTTCTGTGTTTTTGACGACGTCAGCAATATAAAAAGTTCAATATTTTCGGTTGTCTCATCCTGACAAACATAAAGTGCTTTACAACACGACATGTAGTTACTCTGGTTTTAATTTGTGATTTGTAATTTAATGAATGCGGTCTCCATTTCGTCTTAGACCTTACCCTTTGTTTTCCACAAACTTTGCAAAAAGCAATGAACGCCACAATTTTTGGTTGGACAGCTACTGAGTGCTCTTGTTGCATCCCTTCTACCAACCACTCGGGGAATAACACAGCGTAATGCCGTGACGCAATTGTTACATAAATCATAAAGTTGTGTACCACATTTTACGTAAGCTTGTTCACAATTTTCCTTTTTCAATCCTGGGGATCCAGATGGTTCCTCTGTTTCAAACAAGCATTGATCATTTACTGAAGATCGTTCTACTTTGGGTCTTGTTTTACCGAGGGTAAGTAGAATGGTTGCCAATAAACGAGAAAACAATTTAAAGGGTTTTCTTGGAATGAGTAATCTACATGACATAATATTTGATCTTACAGAAAATTATCTCTAAGGCTGAAATTTATTATTCTATTTTTGTAAGTTACAGAGTACTTCTTCCTTTATGTTTTGCAATATTTCGCAGAACATTTTGCACTGTTGAACCTTTCAGCTCTTTGATATCTAATATATTCTGTTTTTGTATCATTATCTTTTTCTGCCCTGTTTATTGATGTTTCGACGTTTTATTGTTTTAGACTTCAACTAGAATACTCTTTCCAATTTTTCTTATTTTTCTTTTGCTTGATTATTTCCCCCTAATTTCGTCTTCCTATTCTCTTCTTTATCCCCACCTGTTCTATTTTTATCCTTCCTTGTTCAAGGTTTAGTTTTTTTAACAAAGAAGATTGACTTTTTGGTAGTTAATGCTTATTTGATATTTTTGCTTTTTTAGTAATCATAATACTTTGCCATTTATTTCCTCTTATTTGCAGCTTTACTTAAATAAAATTAATACACTTCTTCATCGTCATCCTCTGAGTCTTGATAATTCGGCAGCAACTCTCTCCTGTTACATTCCTCTCTTTTGTCAATCAATTCTCACAATTTTAGTTTTTGGTTTCCTTTTTCTCTTCTTTCTCCACAAAGTTTCGGTAGCTATCTCTGTGTACTTCCAGCATTTTGATTTTCTATGACTTGTTGAATTCATGGTTACTATATAAAAAAAATCAAGATTCTATTTAAAACACAACACGTCACTACAAGCCTATTTTAATTCTTTTAAACCAGCTTTAAAATAGTGCCAATAAAGAGATTGTAAAGTATTTTGTAAGATTGCTGGAATGAATTGTAATCTCAGTGGGAGACATGGAATGTTTCAATCAACAGATGGATTAACTGCATGAATATAACGACTCATGAGAGTGACTGTAGGTCAGATCAGTAAAGAAAACAAAAGAACAATTTAAAGGCTTTAAATCTAAGTTGTTGGAAAAATAATCAGGCTACCATAAATAAAACGCAAAGTTAATGAATTCTCCACATGTAAATAAAACAAATACATTTCGTCTTTAAGACTCAGCTTTTATTTTCTAACACTTTTCAGATTGCTGTCAAGAAAAAGTAATACAAATTCAAAGTTATAACATAATAAAATAAAATAAAATATATATAATATAATATAATATAATATAATATAATATAATATAATATAATATAATATAATATAATATAATATAATATAATATAATATAATATAATATAATATAATATAATATAATATAATATAATATAATATAATATAATATAATATAATATAATATAATATAATATAATATAATA
>RDPX01000481.1:94676-111042 GCA_003991215.1 Morbakka virulenta
GTTCTAAAGACATATGCAGCACTTATGGTTTTTTAATACCATTTGTCTTCCCATGTACAGAGAGATTACTCAGTCTATCAAATATATTTAAAAAGTTTGAGAAGAGTCATTGAGTCGCTTCTCCCTGTAGCCCACTGCACGCGCTGCAGCCATAAGAAAGATTTTCTTCACAACTGTACAGCACTACTGCTTTTAAACTGGTTTTACTTGCATCAATGAATAGTCACCATTTATTTTTATTATTATTATTGTTTATTTTATTGTTGCTGAAGGTAGAGGTCACATTTTATTGTGATGGATTTTACTGAAACTTTGTAACCTGGCTTGTTTTGCTTCTTCTGTAGTGGTTGTTTTGGTTTGACCTCGTACTCGGGCCTTAACAGAGAAGAGCCTCAAAATTGTTCCGCAAATTGAGACCTTTGCCTCAAATGAAACCAAATTTCTCTGTAAGCTTGTTAGTATTAAAACAACCAAACAAAATTCTACATGATAATTACCCCGATAAAGCGGTTAAACGTATAGTTACATAATACACGGTGCCATGAGATTCAACATTCTATGTGATTACGTCATAGGTTCGACCCTGCACGAGGTCCTTTTGTTAAACTTTCAACATAGTAAAAAAAATGTAACCTTTTAATTTCTTCCTGAAACAGGGTAACTAGATTACAATTTGTACGTAAAAAATTATCATGCACAGGATCATCATTAATATCGCTACTGCGGACCTTTAGGAGATATTTAACCTCTGTTTCAAGCGTCTCTCTTGGAAAATGTTGGATAGATTGCTTCTCATTTCTACAAAAATAAAAGGTTATATCATCAATCCTTTCCTCGATGAATAAAATAACCAAATCCAATGCTTCAAAATATTGCCGATAGTATGATACTTAGCAGGTTGCAATTCAGGAGCAATTTTAATTGTTAAGTGCCACACAAGGCATAATCCCACCAGGTGTATGGAACTGTGAAGATATGACAGAATAAGAAAAAAGAACAAAGCAAAAAAACCCCTTTAAGCAAAGAGATAAAGGTAACCTTAAAAGCATTAAAATCAAGTGATGTAGGAAAGCACTGGGATCTCAAAGAGCTCACAATCTTCCAGTGCGAGGGAAAACACATATGATCAGAGAAAGATTTATTACGAGGGACAACAACTGCATGTGGATGAAGTCATTGGGGGGGGGAATGAATGACACGGGGTGCAACAAATTAAGCTGGTTCCAACGATGAAAGCTTAATATGATAATAACTATAGAAAGGACAGAAATGACATTCTGTCGACAAAGATCAAGTGTAGCAGCTAGGATTTGACCTATCAAACAACAATCGCGTCCCTCAACAGGATCAAGAACATAGATAAGATAAAGTGACGGACAACTTGTCTAGATGTATATACTGATAACGAGATGAAACTAGACTATATATGTAATTTCAGAAATTCGTAATAATGGAACAACACTCCAACGCCTTTTTCGATCGAATACTATTGGCCCCTCCTTGTGAGTTCCGTATTAATCTTGGCCCTAACAGCCAAGATTTCTCCTGTATCAGACCTAAATACCCAACATGATTGTTGATTCTCCCTTGATTTATCTAATGTGGATAAATATCCACGTTAGATCAATGCGCAGTCAGAGCTTGTACTGATTTTCAAAGCTTCAACAAAATTGCTGTCGTTATCAGTGGTGTGATCTCCAGGGGGTAAAGAAACAGGGTTTTTGGCATCACACGGAACAAGATTTGTCGCCGAATTAGTCTAGATAAATAACGTTAAAATCACTTTTTAGTTAAATCCAGAAGTATGTATTAAACAAAAATAGAAATCTGATTACTGGTCTTCAGTATGATATGTACTGCGAAATAATTCATTTTCTTTGTCTACCAAGGCACTTTGTAATACCTGCTTAGCACGTTGCACAGCTCGTATGTGGATCCATTACCTTTCGTTGTCTCCAGCTTTGCATCCAAATCAACACATAGCGTTTCCAATTCTTTAGTTACATATTTTCATTGTCTTTTTAATGTTAACTGGGGACAATTTTTTCACCTTTAGCAAGGCATTGAAGCCACATTGGTGCAGATGGTTAACGGTACTCTTCTTGTTTGATTTTTTTCCTTTGTACTTTTTAATCTCTTTCATTTATGATTTCGTCCCTCTTCCATGTCTATCACCGAGCACATGTACAAACTCAATAGTAAAACCACTTCAAACTGAGAAACCATTTGGGCACAAAACTTCCAGGGGCGTGGCAGGTATTCGAAACACGAAGTTGTTCCATGGTTATCTGTTGATTTAACCAATCAGCCACTATTGTACTAAATAGCAGAAGTGATCTGGATGGTTTACAAGACCTCGACTACGGGTTTTCTCTATAGTGCAACAGAGCCTTTTTTAATGCGATGTAAGTGGTATACAGTTCAATTACAAATAGCATAACTGGATGCTGGACTAAACACTCGATACTGTATCAGCCAAGGTATTCAGTATTTTTGAATTTGAGCAAAGGAAATAAGAGTTTAAATATTGCAAAATTTACAACTAATTTATGAGATTTAATTAAACCATATTACTGTTTATCAGAACAAACAGTTACATCTAAGGCTGAATAATGGCAAATGTGCTTTATCAATCTTTGCTAATAACTTTGTAATTATACGTGATAGCAAAACAAATTGCAAGTTAAAAACAGCGCATAAGATTCAACATTAAACGCGAAATCTTGAAAATTCTGAACTTTCTGAACTTAGAGGATGCCATAGCTGTAAGGGGTTTATCATGTCATGAGTCGTAAGCTTTTTCAGAGCTGAAAATTCTGAACTTTATGGACTCAGAGGAAGCCATAGATGTAAGAGCTTTATCATGTCATGAGTCGTAAGCTTTTTCTAAGCTACGTTTCGAGAGATACTTCTTCCATCGTCAGGCTACTGAAGAGATTAGCTACTATTTTCCCCCTTGTAAATATTGAACTTTATGGACTCAGAGGAAGCCATAGATGTAAGAGCTTTATCATGTCATGAGTCGTAAGCTTTTTCCAAGCTACGTTTCGAGAGATACTTCTTCCATCGTCAGGCTACTGAAGAGATTAGCTACTATTTTCCCCCTTGTAAATATTGAACTTTATGGACTCAGAGGAAGCCATAGATGTAAGAGCTTTATCATGTCATGAGTCGTAAGCTTTTTCAGAGCTACGTTTCGAGAGATACTTCTCCCATCGTCAGGCTACTTTACTGAAGAATATCATTGCCATATGTTACTCCAATAATCTTGAAAATTCTGAACTTTTTGGACTCAGAGGAACCCATAAATGTAAGGGCTTTATCATGTCATGAGTAGTAAGCTTTTTCAGAGCTACGTTTCGAGAGATACTTCTTCCATCGTCAGGCTACTTTACTGAAGAATATCATTGCCATATGTTACTCCAATAATCTTGAAAATTCTGAACTTTTTGGACTCAGAGGAACCCATAAATGTAAGGGCTTTATCATGTCATGAGTCGTAAGCTTTTTCAGAGCTACGTTTCGAGAGATACTTCTGCCATCGTCAGGCTACTTTACTGAAGAATATCATTGCCATATGTTACTCCAATAATCTTGAAAATTCTGAACTTTTTGGACTCAGAGGAACCCATAAATGTAAAGGCTTTATCATGTCATGAGTCGTAAGCTTTTTTAGAGCTATGAAAAAGCTTACGACTTACGAGCCTACGAGTTACTTTTATAGTGCAATGTTCTAGCAATACGTTAAGTAATTTCTTAAATTTTTCGAGATATAATTTTCATTTCAGAAACAATATTTATTATTTCATTTATATTATTTATAAGTAGTATTTGGAACAACATTTTTCTCCTTACCAGATTTTCTAAATGCAGCATGTAAGTACTGTAATTATTCTAATACCCGTAACTTTCAAATATTAGCCCCAATTTCTAAATTTTATTTTGAACACGTCTTCTTCCTTACCTCCAGGAAAAAATTCACACCGTGCACATCTCTGCTTAATTTCGTTGACATGTGAGGCAACCCTTATTTTAACAATATTAGCACTTGCTTAGATTTGTGCGCAAAATTGATCTTCGACCTCCACTGTAACAAATAAAATTCTGTTACACGCCATTTTTTTATAAAAAATCGGTACATTTTGTCAGCGTCGTATTTATGCGAGTAATTAAGATGCTTGAGATAGGTATCCAAAACCACTCCCAAGTAGTTCTAATCATCCACCAGCTATTGGTCTTATGAAAGGCCCGGGGAGTGGGAACTTACCAATAGGCTTGGAAAATTAGTACTCGAGTTTTTGTATTTTTGTAGGGGTTCTTGTAAGTGGTACAGCCGAAGGTCTCTGGGTAAGTCTCTACTATTATCAGCTTTAACAATTCAGGTTACTGTAGCCTTTTGTATGCCTATTGGCCCTTCTTGGTGGTAAGTTTTAAGGCAACGTCAATTGGTTTCAATTCTAAAACTTCTGAATTAGTAAAACGTTAAATAAATGATGTTTTATTATGAAGGTTTATTATAGGTGGAAGATAGTTGTTACAGTTTCAGTTTTAATAAAATAATACTTTATGACAACTGCGGGTCGAAAACCTACTGAAGCTTACTGTATGCGTGTGTCACCAGAAAATACAAGAGTTGCATAGGTCCACAAACACAGCATGCCTTGTAACTCAGGATTTGTGGACCCCGGTCATTCGAACAATATGTAATACACGCTTTTTTTTAATAAGCAACATCTTATAAGCAACGCCAGGCTCGAAATTTACGAAATTTTAAGCAACTGTTAAGCAACAACCTAGGCTCGTTTCGTGTACCGTACAAAATTATTTTTGAGAAATTCTATTTTCTACTCAACAGAAGAATATCTTCGATATAAACAAGTTAAAAATCCTAAAAACCAATATTACTAAAAACTAAAAACCAAATTTAATGCAGTAGAGAAGTTCGCTGATAGCTAATAATAAACAATAGAATGCAATATAAACCAGTAGAATGATCTCTTTTAGTTCTTTTGCCTGTTCGAAATTTTAATGACGTCAGTGTCTGGCGCCATGTTCATGTACCAACACAGATGTTCATCTTTAAAAACTATTCCTTATAGAGGGGAGGAGGGGGAAAACGTCCTCTTTGTCTAAAGGGGGAGGGGCTACACTGCTTTTTGGAGTTCAAACAAAAAAGAAGCGGAAATGTTAAGCAACAGCGAGCCTGAGTCAAAATATTGCGTTGCTTATAAAAAAAAGCGTGTATATGAAATTAAAGCCTAGTTAAGGTGATTTTATGGTTTTTACTCTCTGTTATGTGGGATTTCAAAAAGCTCTTTTACTGCATGGTAAACTTGCTAATCCATTTCCTTTACTTGACAAAAGAGACTTTGTCGTATTTACTGCTCCTACCAATTTAATGACGCCAGTGATATTGTGATGTTTTCCCTACGAGTGGATGCCATTTCTCCGTAGTTAAGGGTCATTTCTCTGTAGTTAAGGGTCAGAGAAGAGATGCTTCTAGATAAATATTTTATAAATCTTTAATGTATTGTCTTGACAAAGGTTCCCATTAAAATCAAGCTCGAATTACAATAACAAGGTATTAAGGTACTTTGAATAAAAACCCATGGCTTTTCTTTTCACTGTTGAACTAAAATAAATGTTTGCTTATGTAGCCATTATCATGAAATTCCTCATAATCAATTTTGAAAAAAATCCTGCAGCGTCTCGAATCGTGACTTGGAACATCCAAGTGAAAGTGATGGAAGACAAAGAGTACGAACTACTGTCTGACCTTTGTTTGGTTCAGCTGAAGTAGAGCTTTTGGCATGTACAATAGACAGGATATTTCAAGAAAGTAAGGAATTATTAAATTGTGTTAAGAACATCTACAGAGTACGACAGTATGAATGATACGTACAATTAGCAAACCAGACTAATAGCTTCTTTTAAAGATAGTATTAACTTTAAAGCTTCTTATTCTGGTTCCTCCTGCCGTTATGGGACTAGAAAACACCGTACACAATCTCTCAATGTTTGAGTCTACTTGGAATAATTTGAACTTGTCCCACCCATTATATCTTCCATCAATTTTTATCGTGTAATTTCTTCTTTCTTTCCGTTTGATCGTTCCTATTACTAATGACCTGTAAATATTATTACACCTAACCAAAAAAGAAAATCATTTTACTGGTGTTAATTGTGGATATCTGCATTTGTTACTCAGTCTGTTACATTATTCACAACACATAGCGATGGATCCATATATAGAAGTTTTGAATGCGCTTGGAGATTGGGGGATTGGAAGTCTTAAGGCCATACAATAAAGTTGACTTGATGTAGCATTTAACAATATTTGGTTGTTGTTGTACTAACTGAGGACAATGCTTACAGCTAAGCATTCCAAACAAACCAAAGTATGTTCCTGAGGTTATTTACTAAAATCGCATCTCTCGGCAAAAAAGCGCCAATCGATGATATTCAAGATAAGGCATTTTTGCATTAGTCATAAATCAATGGTGGTCGCATACGTTGGAGAATATACCACATGACTAAGAGCATCAAGTGTTTGAAAGCTCGTGAAACTTCTCTAAAGTATTCTAAACACAGACATATTCAAATACATTGCACACTTTGTAATTGTAATAATACTTGTCACACTTTGTTAAAAACGGCGAGTTATGCTCTTGTGTTGAAAGTAGATATTTTTGACAGACCTTATGAACTCAACCGACAATGGTGCAAATTTGTACCTAATGAAATATTCTATATAACATACAATTTTAGACAAATTTCAACACAATTGAATACAAAACACTTAAAGTAATCTAAAAAAAAATTTCTTCCCCTTATTGGACACAAATGTGGTGGAAAAAAGAGATAAGACAGAAAAGCTTTGTACAAGAAGCAGAAAGACTAGAAATAGCACAGTGAAGCCTAGTTGTGGTACATCCTGTATATTGATACTCTCCATTTGGGCATACTACATAATAATATTAATAATAATAATAATAATAATAATAATAATAATAATAATAATGCCCCTTTGCATACATAACAACTTGACTTTTTGTGCCTATGAATTGTTGTTTTTGTCACCAAACAGGACAATAACAAATATCCAGTCTGAATTCAATGCTGCAATACCAGTCTTAGTACTAATACTAAGTTATCTTCCTATGTATTGTCAGTTATCAGGCCAGGAGTGGGGAGTGCTGTAGTCATGAGTTGTTGTCATACAACAACAACCGCTTGACCAATGTGCCTTTCCTTACTGGTTGTGGGGTGGCAGTTGCAAGGTTGAAGTGATGTTGCCATTTTGATTTGGTTTTCTATTTATCTCACTCTTGTGGCTACAGTACATGTGCCTGCATTCAACTTACTTGTCTTGTTGCTGGGCGCTGTATGTGGGTTTTTCACCCATCGATTACTATCAGATGGTGTGTTACTACTTTATAATAATAATTATAATAATTATAATAGTAATAATAATAATAATAATAATAGCAATAATAATAGCAATAATAATAATAATAATAAAAATCAGAATCTTTACAGAAAAGGTACATTTCAATATTAGATACATTGCAATCAACATATGTCCTGTGAAAATAAAACTGTTATAAAGTTCAATTTGAATAAGATAAAAGCAGTGAAAATAGTGGTATCAAAATAAAATCTGTTTTATTTACTCTTTAAAATATTTTGTTATGAGGTGTCTAAAGTGATAGAGCCTATCGCCTTGACGATGTTCAAGTGGCAAGACATTGTAGCGTTTTACATTCATTGATTTAAGACCAGACTTTGCGACTTTCAACTTGACTGGAAATTCAAGCATAATACCATTATTTCTTGTTTTCTGTTCCTGCTTTTTAATTGTGAAATAGTTTTCGAATTCTCCAAACAGCCTTCCTTCCAGACACTTCTTAATCACCATGAGAGCATGCTTATTCTTTTCGTTTTGTACTGGTGTTTGTTTTCAGGTAATCATTTTGGCAATTCTGTTGTCTAGAGATGACAGTATTAAAATATCTGTGTCTGTGAGATCCAGATTTGTTGTGTGGCTGTACAGGGGAACAAGTTGTAAAATCCCATTGGAGNGGGGGGGGGGCTACCAGATACACAAATAAACCTGTGTGTTAAAGCCGTTAAAACTAGAAGACAAATTAAACCAAAGCAGTACAAAGACAATGACAAAAATACCAAAAATCAAAACCTCCTAGTACAAATAAACCTCCCTTTTAAACACCATAATACACTGGAACAAACTGGGTCTTTCATTGATGGAAACCTTGGTAAACAGTGAGCCCATTTTTGTCTTTCATAGATATTCATCTATGGAATACCCGAAGGGAAGCAATAGATCAAGAAAAAGTGGGACAGAAAGTACGCAAGACACCATAAAATGCAAGAGATACAGATCGTCTCTCCAGGACCCTCCGTGAGAAGGCCCTTTCTATTGGGTTGGTAATCAGCCAAGGCTCAAGCATCTCGAGCCCCCTGTGCTGCATGGTTGGGCCGAAGTTCCAACCAAGGAGAAAATGTTTATGTATGTATGTATTTGTTCACCACTAACAAAAAAATGCAAATGTTCAAAGGTAAATGTTGAAAAATTATACATGATTTAATCCGAAATAGTTAAAAAAATAAGAGTAAACAGAAACAAAAAAGAACAAAACAAACAGGTGGGACGGTAATCTAGAGAGACGGTGGCAGGGGTAGCATAATACAGATCATGAAGAACTTATTTACATTAATGCCCTTTTGAAATTATGCTGAAAGGCCCTTCAACGTATTTATACAAATACAGATACATAGAGACGAGAGCTCTATACTTGATCTTAGCCAAAAGGCCGAGAATTGATCTGGAACAAACTACTCGCCAATTTAGTGAAAACTATCTCTGTAGAGTGTTCCAAAACCAACAGAGCCAACAGCCATGAGATCTAAACGGTCTTCTTCCAGTTGTGTAAAAACCTTTAGAGGATACGTGTTGACACCAGTGTTTATTATATTTTTATTGTAAACAACTGAATTGTATCATCCTCTATAAAGATAGAAATAATAATAATTTTCGGTATTCACTGAGTGACATATTAACATGAAGAAACATGTGAAAATTTCAATTATCGTTCCCAGACCACTCCTCTTTGTTGACATATTACCATCAAGATGGTGGATATGGAAAATCCAGGAAAGCAGCAATGGCCTCCATACAAATTACCAACACCTGATGACTGGTCACCATATAGTAAGTTCTACCATCCACTACTAGCTGGAAGTATAGATGGTACTGATGTAGAGGCACATGACAGAGGGATTGTTCGTGCAATGTTGTCCGAATACCGTGCAAATAAAAAAGTGTTGGGAGATGCTTACCGAACTTTGTTTGTCGGTCGACTTGACAGAAATACAAAAGAGGAGAAAATACTTAAAGAGTTTTTAAGGTGAGTGAAATGTAGGCAAGAAATTTTATTTAAGGAAAGAATGTGACTTTGTATCATTTATGTATTATTTATTTTTTTTAAACTTGAAAGCCAGTAGACCAGTCATTTCCTAATCTGTACTTGTATGTTTCACGTACTTAGACTCACGAAGACCGAAAAACAAGATTACCTAACCACAGGTATTGTAAAATACGACCTTGAAGTATGTTGCCTACAAGAAATACTACACCAGAATCATTAATGTATTGCACAGCAGATCTTACGAGTAAAAGACGACGCCAGTAAACTGGAGCAACTTTAGCTCTAAAGTTGCCAATGTAATAAACAGCTCAGTGAATAACATCGGTAAACGCATCACTTCTTGTAATCACAGTTAGTTTTAACACAAAGATTAAAAAGAAGAAAGGTGAATCATGCCTTGAACATCCTTTAGAAAATTTTGTGGCCATGACTTGACACTGAATCACAGTTTCCTCGAGAACTCAGCCCTGGATTGTTACTTATAACAGACTAGAGCTTTTAGTGGTCTATCAATAACAACTGTCAAAATCTTACAAGGTGAATTAAAATGAATATTTGAGAGTATGCCATCATTCCCAATTATATGCTTGAAAACCTCTGAAGACCTGAAAAATGCCTGTGAGCTCACAAATGAAATGATTGTTTTAAATAATATTACTGGCACTATTTATAAGATTCCTGAAGATGAGAAATTTTGTGCCTTAATATTAGACAGTTATAAAGAAGAAATGAACTATAGCATAAGCAAGCTACAGGAAAGGTCATTTGTAGTTTATATGCCTCATGCCAGCAGGCTGAATTTGAATATTGCATTTAACTGTAGTTTGTAGCTGGATTATGCCCTCGAGAACTGCTTGTGGACCATAAACTAAGAATTTGTCTAAGAATATCCACTGTCATGACCAAGATTAGCTTGTTCATAAATGACAATTTTAAAAGTAGGTTCTGCTTATACAAGAAATCATTATCTATATGCTATGATTACTTTGTTGGCAGGTCCTCATTTTTACAAGTTAAAGCTTGCAGGTATATGAGTAGTATGGTTATGCTGGTAAACTGACCAGTGGATGTTTCTTCTTCTTTTGCAAATATATATATTTCCTTTCCAGAGGTGATCTTTGCTGAGCTTATTATTCTTGAGGTTGATAAAAGTTCGAGCAAGTCATGTCATGACTGTTTATAATTGTCATAAAACAGGTAGTAAGAAAAGCCTGGATAGATAAGGAGAAACAAGAAAAGCAAGGAGTCTGCAACAGACAGCTTCTTTTGCTTCAAACACAGATTTGGTACATAATATTTCATTCCTTATCTCCAACACCCTGTGCTAATTGCAAGAACAATTGTTGAGAGTAGATAGCACTCTAGGAGAGATTCTAGAACAAGTTACATAATAATTACTTCATTGACTGTATTTATGTCAACATTTCTCATAGCAAACCATTTTATGTAGATAATTTAATGGCCTGTATGTCATAAATTCAGAGTGAAGTCAGAAACAAGTATTTCTGACTTCACTTTTATTAATGGGTAGCCAACTCACTGATACATTTTTTCTTTTGCTGTTACAAGTTATTAAATTTTCACAAGTGATTTCCAGATAATGTGTCATGCCTTGTCAAAGTTTATCCTCAACACTAATGCTAATTTCCTCCACAAAACATGGCCTCAACTGCATTTGTGTTCTTTCCATTAAAACAACAAAATCAAAACCAAGACATATTTAGTATGAATACCTTTGGCTGACTGCAAGTCCAGTTGCCAATAGATCATATACTTTGAAGAGAGTGGTACTTGAAAGATGAGAGGAATCAAATATGTTTTTGCTCAGCTTTGCAAAATGAAAACCCCAGCAGAAACATCTGAAAATATAAAAACTTGAAGCCCTTTACCAGGAATACAATATAAGTAGAACTAGTAATTCCACATCGAAACATTTTTATTGGAATTTGTGAATATGACAATGACAAATAAAAAGTTACATGTTTTTGTTGACTGTGTTTATTGATAGGAGGTAGGTCAATGTTAGTGCAACAGTTTTGATAATTACCCCACCCCACCCCACCCAACCACACACACACATGCTTAAAAATTGATTTAAATAGAATGGACTTTCAGTAGACATTGATCTTTATTAGACAATTTAAACAAAAACTCTTAGCAGCAAAAAAGATACATTTTGAGCAACAGCTAACTTGATTGGAGGTTGTGATTTATTGTAAAACAGAGGCTATGGTCTTCAGGTTGAATTCTAAATACCTTTGGCTTTCAGAAAGGCCTAAAAATGTTAGCAAAGATTCAGTTTTTCAAAATATGTTTTGAATAAAAGGGGCATGGTTATGTGTTAGAGCAATATAAAGGTTGTGTTCAGAGAAATGTGAAAACTGTTCTTTTTTTCTTATCAGCTGTCTTGCTTGACACAATGCTATAGTTTTATTTGCATTTTACAATTTTTGGAACAAAATGGTAAACACTAAAAATCACATTAGAAGTAACTATCTGTCTTTAAAGGTTGTCTTTTTGATCAAAATTTCTATGGTGCATAAAAAGTAATTGGAGTATGGAGGGTAGCAAATCCCAAGGAATTCATTTTGCATAGATATGAGTGAAAAATGTAAATGTTATTACTTTTAAAATTGACACATGTTTTAGAATTAGAAGTTTTGTTATTTTTGACTACAGCTAGAGTTGGATTCTTAGTAGCATCTTATTTTCATTGTTTATACTTAGCATTCTTTAATAACTTGCAAACTTTGGCACAGTGCCCTTGCTTATCATGTAAATTACAAGTAGTGTAATGTACAGAGCATTCTTGGCAATATGGATCTAATATCCACAGATAAAACATTTAGCAGGCAACATCAGCATTATTATCCATTCCATCAGTTGAAGAAGCAGGAAGGTTTACAGCCTCACTTACAAATTGTTTAGAATAAGATGGTGACTGTTCAGAAACAGCAGCTAATGCATGGGCTTTGTCATAAGCTTCATTCCAGGTTAAAGATTTCGATTCAAGTTATCATTTCCATATGTTCCTTGATATTAATGCATTTATGTAAAAATAAGAAATCCTTCTGTAAAATTACATTTTTTACTCATCTAATACCTTAGATAAAATGATGGAGTGATTCTCCTTTCTGTTAACTCCTAGTTGCAAAAACATGATGTGAGTCTGTTTCTTTAGCTGACTTTCACAGATAGATTTCAATGTTTATATTGGAGCTGCGTAAGATACAGTTTCTGATGCATATTTGTAAATGGGCAGTGAAACATTATTGATTGGTAAATTCAGTTTGTTGACATTTGGTGCAGTAATAGATATAACCAAGTTCTCAAAAGTTCTAAGCCAGTGTAAATACTGTTTGTCCACTCCTGTAGTACCGGGGTTGATTTCAAACTGTTTTGGATGTAATAGTTTATCCATAAATCTGTTAAATAGATTGAAATGGTCCTTAATATAGACTAATAAGAAGTTGAAGTAAGTGAAATAAACTGTCAAAACGTTAGGCTCTTTTCAACAGAATGGTAAACATATCAAAAATCAAAAGAATGCAGTTATGAAATAAAAAATAGCCACAGAGACGCAGATATCCAATTCATTATCATAATGATGAGTATGTAGCCCAGGCTTTCAAACCATTACAGTCATCTTTCATTTTTCCTTTCTTTAATTATACTAATGTATAGCCCAGTCCATATTAACAGCAACAGATAAAACTGACCAAGACATGAAAAGAATAAATATACATAAAGGTTTGTGATTTACAATGTTAGTTGGAGTCAAACCTCCATGTTGTTTTTGTGTGGAAATTGTAAGTATTTGCCAAAAGGTCAGCCAATCAGACCGTTTAGTGAAGTATTACTAAGACTGAATATGAGTTTCTTTTAAAAGCTGATTTCCCTTTTCTGTTTCATTTTACATGGTGTAGAATTTTTTTCCATTTAATTTACACCCAGATGAATATTTATTGCCAATAAATAAAATATACTTTTCATCCATTCTGCTGCTTTTTTTATCTACAAAGTGAAAACAAATCACCATTGGGCATCACCAGTCTGTTAGTTTACCATTAGTTCCCTCACCTGGGCAGCAAATCTGAATTGTGTATGTATCTTGTTATGCTGGAGGTAATATATTTAAAGAAACATCAGGCATGAAATGATTGAAAGTCAGTACCTCAATATGTAGGCTTTGTAATGAGTTATTTAGTGCCAGGGGGGGATAATGGCAAATATTATGACAGTTGAAAGGTATGAACTAGACAACAGAAATGACAGGCGAACAGTGGACTATTTTGTGTTAAAGGGATGAACACGTAAAAACCATAATTCCAATCGGACAAAAAAAGCATGAGTAGAATTAAAAGAGCCCTGGTGTTAGACTTTACTATAATTATATAGAAGGTTTTATTTTAGTATTCAGTAAACAAAAATCTGTCATGTGCTGACTGTAGTAGTGACCATTTTTTGTTTTTATCAAAACTAGAAGTTATACACAAGAAAGTAGGGAAAAACCAAGTAACACCCCAAAAAAGACATTAAACTCTAAAAATAGAATGGATTACTTGGGGACAAAAATACAAACATTTTTTTAACAACAAGATGGGGAAATTAACAGGAAAAATGACATAAGTGTACGTGTCGGATATTTGTTATGGCACCAAAAAACACCACAACAGAATACTGGTTGAGTAATGATATACTAAGTTTGATGCATAACAAAGGGGACATTGAAATAAAAAGGAAACATTAGAAATGCAGTATTATAGATGGTGATTTATCAAGGACGTCATAAAGGTTAAGCATGCAGTAAATTACAGTAAGTATCACAGTAAAATGTAAAGTGTAAAACAACATTACGGAAGCAAAATGGATGAACAGGTTAGAAAAGTACGAGGGAAGAAATATGCTCATAATGCATTTAGCTATATTGAATAAGAAAAATGAGGATATTTGACGAAAGGTGAATGAACGGTTTATATTTAAGAGAAGTATTTAGCAAAACTATTTCAGAACTGAACAGAAAAACTAATGAAGTATGATTAAACTGAGGATTGACGAAGAGTCAGTGCTTGCATAAACTATTACGTAGCAAAGCTTTTGGCAAGATAAGACACCATTTTGAATATGTGCATTCATTGGTATTGATCTTTTTTGTTTACTGTAGCTTTAGTAAACAGAAAAGATAGCTGACGTTATAGGTACCAGAGAAGAGACATAACTACGCAATATAAGCAAAACCAACAGCATTTCACAGGAACTGTTAATTGTAACAAGCTAGAATAACATATTTTAAGACGAGGAATAGCATAGCAATCCAGACAGCAAAGTGGAAAGCAGGACATAGCAATGCTTGAACTAGCACGTAGCAAAGTTCTTGGCCAGATAACAAAACATTTTAAATGATATGTGCATTCACTGGTATCGAACCAATGGCATGTACACAAAATGGACATATATTAGGATGGAAGCATTGATGAAGAGCAGCGAAAATTGTGTTGATAACTTCCTATTTGTTAAAAACGTCATTTTTTTCAAAATTAACACTAACAAATAGACTTGCTTTGCTTTGTATCAGGGTAACATCACCTTTTT
Organism: Morbakka virulenta; assembly: GCA_003991215.1. Lineage (NCBI taxonomy): Eukaryota > Metazoa > Cnidaria > Cubozoa > Carybdeida > Carukiidae > Morbakka > Morbakka virulenta. The sequence continues at coordinate 109,718 of RDPX01000481.1, forward strand.
GAATCTGATCGTAGTGTACAACTTTGAAGCTGAAGAAGCTTGTATTGCTGTGAACGGTGTAAACATTTGTTAGCTGTAATTAATATATTCAAGGTTTATTTTATTTGCTTATTTCATCATTAACGATTCGATGGTCGTTCTGATATTTCATACCCAAATTTTGTTATTGGAAAACAAAAAACACGACCATAAAATGCTTTCGATACAGACAGGAATTTTATAACCTTAAAAATTGAAATGGAAAACAAATAGAAAAAGAACAGTTCAAAAAAGAGTAACACCAAAAGCGGTGAAATAGCGGAGCACAAATGGACAAAAATACCGTACCTTTGACTGGAACAATAAAAAGATTGTGGACGGGAAAATAAACACTGCAACAAAAGAAATGAAAGAAATCAAGCACAGCAATCACATCAGCAGCATATCTTAAAAATATATCTTCCAGCATTACAGAAAAGAAACACAAGAAGCACAAGATAGGTATGGCGCCACTCCTCAAAACAATTCGATCCCTGTCACTAAGCATCTTTTGCACTATCAAAGTACAAAATAGCTATGCCTATTTACTTCCGTAGCCTGACGATGGGAGAAGTAGCCCTCAAAACTTAGCTCAGAAAGATCTTATAATTCACGACATGATAAATACCCTCGATCATAATTTAGAAGTTGTAAAGATTAAAATTTAGTTTAAAAGGAACCCAAATGACTAAAATAACAAGATAAAGTAAATTGGGTTTTTTTAGGTCTAAGGATAGCTTTGAACCCAGTTAAGCACAGGGGTGTTTTTAATTGTTTTTCTTTTTACTTTTTAATCTTTTTAATTTATTGATTTCTTACCTATCCCAAATCTATCTACGAAAACATGACAAATTTAGTAGAATTCCTCTTATAATGGAGATTAAAATTGGGTAGACTACTTCCAGGGCATGGCCGGGCTTTGAGCTGGGAACACCTTACATGGTAACCTGGTGATTTAACCACTCGCCCACTACCGCGTATGTGATTATATGGGATTTCATGAAAAGCTAATAACCACCAAAATTAACCACTGTAAGTACTGAAATATATAAATTTTTATTTTAGTATTTGTGCTGGTTAACTTCTTCTCCTTCTTCTTCTCCTTCTTCTTCTTCTTCTTCTTCTTCTCCTCCTTCTTCTTCTTCTTTTTCTTCTTCTATTTCTTCTTTCGGCGTTTCCCTTTTCAGGGGTCGCCACTATAAGTACTTAAATATATATATATATATATATATATATATATATATATATATATATATATATATATATATATATATATATATATTAATTATATTTATAATTATTTTTTT
>RDPX01000481.1:111057-135393 GCA_003991215.1 Morbakka virulenta
CTTCTTCTCCTCCTTCTTCTTCTTCTTCTTCTTCTTCTTCTTCTTCTTCTTCTTCTTCTCCTCCTTCTTCTTCTTCTTCTTCTTCTTTTTCTTCTTCTTTTTCTTCTTCTTCTTCTTTTTCTTCTTCTATTTCTTCTTTCGGCGTTTCCCTTTTCAGGGGTCGCCACTATAAGTACTTAAATATATATATATATATATATATATATATATATATTAATGACAATTATAATCCATTAGTTGTGTAGCAGTTTCACTACCATTAGATGGCTTCCAGATTACGCTTAAGGGGATTCTAAATACTTTCCAGCCAACACAGACCAGTTTATGTATATTTTCGTCCCGGCATTGGAATAATGCGTTTTCTTTGAGTGTGATCAAGATTATATAGGTTTCTGACCCGAATTTATTTCAACGATGCAACTTTTATCCTTTATCCATTATTTTTCGTAATTTTTCAATGACCGTTTGCTCACGTCATGTCAGACATTTCAGTTTTTACAATTATTGGTCTTTTTCTTAGGTTTCTATTCATTGTTAGATATATGTCGTAGTTTATGCAGTAGTTAGGTGTATGCCGGATTTAGAAGATTTTTATGTTTATAAATTTCTCTCTCCAGGTTTGGTGAAATTGTAAAGTGCCGTTTAGTACGTGACATCGTAACCGGAGCAAGTCGACGTTATGCATTCGTCGAATTCAAGCGGGAGCGAGATGCACGCGAGGCATGGCACAGAGCGAACAAAATGGTTATTGACAATGCAGAGATTTTAGTTGAACATGAACAAGAAAGGAATTTCAAGGGTTGGATTCCAAGAAGATTAGGTGGAGGATTTGGTGGAAAGAAGGAATCTGGCCAGCTACGTTTTGGTGGCCGCGATCGGCCATTTCGAAAACCAATAAACTTAAAGGAAAATCCGTTGTTTAAAGCCAAAAATAGGGCTTCAGACTACCATGGACGAAATTTGCAACAGAGTAATTTTCAGCGCCGAGGCTATCGCCACGATCGGTATCAAAGGTAGGCTGGAGGTAAATATTGTTTAGTAATAACAATACTGGCTGTTGGTTGTCAGTCACTATTACCAAGTAATACAAAATAAAGTACCAAGAGCCTCTGCATTTTCTAGTGTTATGCAGCGCTGTTTGAGGAACTATCTGCTTTGCCCGACATGGACAAAAAGGTAAATAAGAGAAATACTGATTTATGAAATTCAGAGGTTTGCGTTCCTTTGACTGCAGAAGATGCTTAATTTCAAGAAAATGAAATATTTAGAGCTTTTACTGTAATGGTATATGGTAGCCAATCTTGTTTTTCCAACAGGCATCTTGGGAATCCAACTCTTTAACAAGTACCTCATGACTTACTATAGGAAGGATATAAATAGGAACCTTTCTCCAGCTGTTACCCTGGAGCTGCAAGGTTTTAACATGTGACTTGTTAGTCGACATTGTAAATCTTTCTTTCAAGTTCATAATAGAAAGAGATGGAATAAAGAGCGGGGCTATAAATTTCCCCACATCCAAAAAGCAGGAAATTAAAACTGGGGTTGAAAAATACTCGGGAATCTAATAAACAGGTTGTATGGAAAGTTTATGAAAGTCGTAACTGGGGTTCTTCACAAAAATACCATCTGGACGTATTAATAAACCCTTAAGCAACCGTGCTTTAATTAAAGAAAAGGTGCAGCATGTCAATTAAATTTATGCACAAATGAGTTTCAGTGTTCTCTGAAATATGTCATGGGTGGAGATTTTTTCCAAATGTAATAAGCGGGGAAATTGTAGTAACATAAACTCGAAGGGAGCACTCTGAGAATTGGTAAGATTCTAGGAATAAAAACACTTCGACGTTTCTCGCAACAAGTCGGATCTCTCTTAAAAAGACGTTGTAGATTCACAGGTCATCTGAATATCCCAATTTGCTAGGGCAAAGTGTTTAATGTAAAATTGTATATATTTATGATATATGTATCAGTGGTATTATTTCTGACGTCTGTTTGTTTGACTGTTTGTCTTTGCGCAATAAACAGGGCAGTGAATGGGGTCGGGGGCAGAAACTAGGGCTAGTTGGGGGCAAGTAAGTGAGTTTTTGAGGCATCGGTAACATCCGACTTCATTTGTGGTTACAAGAGACCTCGAACGAGGTGGTTTTAATGCCGTTTTAGATCACTGAGGGGCATTCAGTTTAACACAGCAAATGTTAAATTATTTTTCTTTTATTCCAGAGTTTCCAAACCAGCGTAGAGATTTAAAAGTTTCTACAGCATTTCAGAGCTATCTACTAAGTTCCAAAACATTCTAGAAAATCATGAAACTTTATTAAAATTGTAGGAGGGTGGAGAGAGTTCTAGAAAATTCTAACCTTTTTAACATGCTAGCAAAGGATATCCCAGAACAACATGGAACTGATTGAATAAGTATAAAAGAGGTAATCAATTCAGTGTTGTAATGATGACCATCAAGTCATTGGGACGGTCACTGAAGATTGCTAGCCTTAACCTTGATTCGGTTCTCATATGGCCCTTTTTATGTTTAATGCTCAAGATTTAGTTGCTTCCCCCCTAAATCAATAGATTTTGTGCCCTAATGGAAAAACAACAAATGTTTACCTAGGGGGTTTCTTAATTCCCCAAACTTTGTCATGAACCGCAACAAGTAGTTTTAACTGTTTGGTATTAGCTAAGAAAATGCGTTATTAGTTATTGCGCCTGCGACACTTGGTGTCCCTGGCAATTATGTTATGATAGACAATATGTGTAACTTGGTTTGATATCATACCATAGGTATATTTTACCATATACAGTTATATAAAGGGCCCCATTGGACCCCCATAAGCCATCAGAAGCTTGAAAAGCATTATTTAAACTGCGTTCGGAAATTGGTCCATACCGAACCAACTCCTTTTGTTTATGTTCCAGTTTTCTCCTTTCTTGTTGTGGATCAGTCAAAGTTTATATAAAAGGCGTATAAATCCATATTAGTTGAGCATCTATACCATATATAACAATAAAAAATAATATTAATAACAGTTTTTAAACGTCATCTATTTTGAATTCAAACATTTCGCGTCAATTGCGCACCGTGTTCTCTTGCGTACAGGACGAGTAAATTGAATGAGCGTGCATTTTGAAAATTCTGAACTTTATGGACACATAGGAAGCAATAGATGTAAGAGGTTTATCATGTCATGAGCCTGACGATAGGAGAAGTATCTCTCCAAACGTAGCTCAGAAAAAGCTTACGACTCATGACATGATAAAGCTCTTACATCAAGAGCGTACATTTATTCAAAGAGAAGTAGTTCCGATGAAGGCAAATCCTAGAGTCGTCGAATATATGTGTTGTACGAACACATGATAGCTGTCTCTGTAATATTTGTTAAAATTCTTTTATAATCAAGATCTAACTTTTGAAAGAGATTTTTTAAACCGTGTATTTCTTAAATAGAAACAAGGAGGTGAAAGTTAAATAAAACTGGGTACGACATCTTTACTTTTATCTTTCACACAGGCTTTTAAGTATTTGAAACGGCTGGTTTAATTTGACGACTTTTGTCTCAAAATCCTGCAGCTCAATGATGTAGATTTTCAAAGACTTCGCTAATACTAACCCGGCCCCCGTATGGGTTTGAGAAGTGTGTCTGTGTTCAGTTACATGGAAGGGAAGGGAATTAATGAAATGTATTATACAAGTGAGTTTGGCACCGAATTACATCACCTGGTGTGTCTCCGTGACAGAATTCTGTTGCAACCAAACCCCAGTTTTCGAAGTTTTTATTAGTGGGCAGAGAAAGTATCAGTGCTCTTCTTGAAAAGGGAACAGATTTAGGGCAAAGAGTTTATTACCATTTCCAGGAGCTGATACATAGTGATTGACAGTTTATAGCGACAAATTTTACAAGTATAGTTTGCTTTTCAAGCTTACAAAAGTTTGTGCTTGTTCGAAAACTGGAAATTGTACTTCAAAATCCCATTGCATTTCTCAACCGACACTTTGTTGTTTTCTTGTGCGTTTTCGACCGTTTCATTTGAGCTGATGTTTTCATTGTTGGTTTCCACATACAAGAGTCATATTTTTTTCGTCCTTTGTTGATCCGATTATTCGTCGGATCGTAATCATGCACTATTGATTTAAGTCCGAGGAAAGGTCGAGGTTTAATCCTAACTTTTCAAGAGGGAGATTCGGATGACAAACGCTGGACTCTGGATGAAAATTAGTTGTAAGCCAATTGTACCACAGAGCAAGAATGTCACATTACTGGCTCAACTAGGCATCATCGAGGCTTAGCTTGAAAAGAGCCATTTTGACTTTCTGTCCATGTAAATCTGGGTTAGTGAGATTTTTGTACGTTGGGTATAGTGGGAGAGTGTCTGTCTTACTTCTGACTTCATCCAGTGCCTTCTTTATTCCATACGTAGTGGATAATTATGACCATTGCATGATAATACTATTGATTTTTTTAACTATTACATACAATGTCAAACCACTGAGTAAGTTTTAGTTTAATTGAATTGCCTAGTTACAGATAATATGGCAAGAATGATATTGCAAGGTCACAGTTGCTTAAATAGGTATGATAATAAGTGGAGACTAGTAAGAGAGAAAATGAGAATTGCTCTCTGCCTTGTCTCAACACCTAGAAAAATTAATTATGTAAGAAGAATTGATGATAGCGGGGAGTTTTGAAATACAATAGTGCAGATTACTTACCGTAATACTCATGAAGCTTAACATTTTTATAGAAGAGTCCCAAAAAATACCGAGGATACTCCAGGAAATGATGGGTAGATTTACAAACGTGACACAAGTTGATTTAAGGGTGTGGGTAAGGCATCTATTCTATTTGTGTTTTTTATTGGCTGGAACCCTCCGGCCATATCCACTGTGAAAAGTGGCATCTGAAAGTGTCGCCAGTAATAATACAAAGTGAGCAGAAGTCAGCATATCAGCATAAAACAAAGACCTTTCAATAGCTTTTTTGCTGTTTGCGAGAACAGGAAAGCTGAGTTGTGGTACCAGGTATAGTTGTCCTGGCCCAAGTACAATTCAGAGCAGCTATTATATAAAGTAGAGTTTCTTTTCTTTTTGGGTGTGTGTGTGGTTTTAACGTCATTTTCACCCAGTAACTGGGGCTCAGACGGCGCCCTTCACAGGGTCATGGATTTGTAAGTGAGGAATTTGGCCAGATGCCCTTCCTGACGCCAACAATGGCTTTTACTTTTGTGAATTTCCAAAGTCGCCCGCTCGGGGAATCGAATTTGCAGTTGCACTAACCAGTAAGTCACGGCTCCTCATTAAGTAGAGTTTCTGTTGAGGACAAAACGAACAAGCAAGGAACAGAGGGATATTTAATTTTAAGAGATAACTTGATCTGCCAGAAAATTGTTACCATAGCTGATAGTAAAGTGGAAATTTCTATTCTTCAGATCTTTCTTCGAGTTCTTACTTTCAATTTATTGTTAAGTCTGCTTCTAAAAAATTGTTTCTTTGTATCGTACCTGAGATTAAATTTCATCTGAGAGAATCTTGTATCTCTACAAATCTTCTATCCGCCCTTGCATGGAGTACTGTTGTCATATTTGAACAGGAGCTCCCTCTTCTCGTCCTGATGTTCGTGATCAAGTTCAGAGACGTATTTGTAAGTTAATAGGTCTATATCTTGCTGCCACTCTTCTAATGAGCTTTTCTTGATGTTACCAGCTCAGTTTGTTACATCTAACATGTCACGTTTCTCTCAACATTTTCTTCTTCATGCAGTTGTTATGCCTCGTAATAAATCTCTCTATGATTGTATTATTTCCATCTGACTGAAGGGTTGTGGAACTCATTTGGTTCTCGGTGCTTTCCGCCATCATATGACTTTGAATGTTTTTAATTCTAAGATTAACTCTTCTCTTAACCTTTCCCTTTTTTGTTGCTTTTTTCCCTGTCATTTATTCACAGTTCTATGCACTTAGTGGCATTCTGCCTTGTCTGGTTCTTAACCATTAGTTAAGAACCAGACAAGGCAGTTTTGAAGTAAATTTGCTAGAATGCCCTATTGTCAACCATTGGAGTTTTTCACCCCACGTCCATAAATTGATTTTAACGTTTCACAGCTCCTACCATTAGCTTAACTCCGCATGGCGAATTACAAGTCAGAATGAGAGGGGGAAAGAGTTGGGCTTAATGGCAGCCTCTGTACTCTGTAAAACTCTGCTAGGTACAGAAACACTTTGACAGAAGGAGAAAAGATCTCAAAGCTGGAATGGAAGGCTCTTTATCGTGAAAGAAATGAAGTCGTACGATTAAAGGTGCCGATGTGTGGGGGCCACAAGGCCTACTACCTTCTCTCGATCAGGATCACCAGCATCGGATCATGGAACATTTTAATCATTAATGAGACCGGATTGGTGAAGACGAGTGTCAAGTGATGCTACATTAACATTCTTGCAGAGGAAGCAAAACAAGCAGCAGCAGGTGGCAACATGAACCAACTCTACGACACCACAAACCATTTGTAGGGGTAGCCACTTAATGCCAGAGAGACATGTTGAAGATAGGAAGGGCAAGTCCTTACTCGAAACAAAACAACAGTTAGAGAGGTAGACAGAATATTTTAAAGAATTGCGAAATAGAGCACCACCAGCTACTACCCCTACCAGACATCATCCAAGCCATCAAGTACCTTGCAGTAAACTGTAATTAATTCACAATGTAGAAAATCAAGAAAGAAATCCGTAGCACAGTTGAAAAATGGGCAAATAGTGCGACCAGACTCTCTTACCATGTCAAAACTCTTAAGGAAGATGACCTTAGCAAATGCTCTAAATTCAGACTGGTTACCCTACTGCTCACAGCAGAAATTTGTTAACATAATGATCTTGGACAGTATGAAAGGTATAGTAAACACTCCGCTACTAAAAATCAGTTTGAAGATGAGAACTGGAGTCAGCCAGGGGTGCTTGCTGTCACCTTTCCTTTTCCTACTAGGTGATAAGCACATCAACAACTCCGAGAAGGAATGGCATCCAGTGGGCATTTCTGTCACATTTTCACGACCTGAAATTCACTGATGACCTGCCTGTTTTACCCGATACTTACCAACAGATACAACGCAAAATAATGATTTGAACAACCACATCACAAAAGGTTGGACTGAACACTCACAAGAGCAAGGACAAGATCCTAAAGATAATCTCGATGTTTCACATTGGAGCTCCCACTAGAAGAGACTGACGCTTTCACCTACACTGAGTACATTGTTGGCCAAGGTAGGTGAAGGTGAAATTGATAAGGGCATTTACACAGCATGTCTGACTCCTATGTGCTGCAAGGAAGTTCTAACACTAAACACTAGACGTAATTGTAGGCTAAAGAGTCGAAGCTTTCTCACGACAAGAAGAAACCATATCAAAAGAATGATTTGTTGTAACTCTCTTCATCAACACACCAAGATTTCTATATTAGAAAAACTACTTCTCTTGTTGTTTCTTCGTGTGCTAACCTTAAAACTGGCAGGAAAGCATACAAAAGCAGTGTTGTCATTGATTTTTTCTGAGGAATCGTACAGCTCTTAAACATGGAAAACTTTCCATTTTCTTAGGACTTCCGCAGCTATATTCCAAAAAATGACATCTTATTTTCATTGAATAGGTGAATCATCAAAGGACTGAAATAAGTTTATGCATCCGAAATTGTACCTGATCCATCTTGATATAACCAAAAGCCCTAACTACTAGACAAGGCGTGGTCTTAAGGACAAGAAGCTAGACTGCATCTAACTGTAATCGTAATGAAACGAAACTCTCTATTTTTCTAGTACTTAGCTTATTTCTAACTATTAATTTTTATTCTTCAAAAAAATATAAAATTTTTACTCTTTTGTTTCTAAAATATAATACATAAAGTCAATAGAGTTAGAAATAGTATTATACTGGAAGGATTCAGGGACTATGGAGATCGATAGAGGCAATTGGTATAAAACATGAAATAGATATAACTATCCAATGCATTTGATAATCAGATTCTTTACGAATAAGAGAAACATAACAATCAATGACAGGGTTAGAGATGGATATACATTATCTTCAGAGATGAGTTCTACAGAGGGCAACAATAGTGGTAGAGCTATGGGCTAGAAAAGATTCAGCTGAGTCGTAGTAAATACCTGGGATGTTTATAAAGGCTATTAATAAAAGCTTTGATGTTTTATTTAAATCTAGCTTATTTCTATTTATTTTACTGAACCTTGTCAATACGTAATGAACTAAACAGGGAGAAAAAAACTTGCTAAGTGATCAAGAATCCAACAAATGACTAAAAAGAGCTGTTAGTTTAAAAGGAATGGTTTCAAGATTACCCACTGGTAATAGCAGTAAAGATACCACACCAAGGGCGACATGGTACTGCAATTACTTTAAAGTAAGCAAACTTTCGATAGAGGCACCTCTTCAAACACTACCAAGACTTTAGGTTGACTTACTATAAGTCCAAAATCAGCGACTAGGAAACTGCTCCATCTGGTGCCTCCAACTAGTGAAAAATAACTGCTTATCAAAAGCTTCACCCAACACACTTGACAAGGCCTTGACAGGAAGTGGGAAGCAAACTTGCAGTTCAATACCTTAGTCTGATAAACAAGAATTCTTAAGAACTTTTAAACCATACCAATTGGAGAAAAGCAGTTAATAAAGTACATCCGATTAAGTTCACTATCTACTTTTTTACTTCACTATCTATTCAAGTTCACTATCTACTTTTTTTCGATACACTCTCCCTAGGAGGGGTTGTCAAACAACCCTAATATTTAAGCCTGTCAAACATCACTCTCCCTAGGAGGGGTTGTCAAACAACCCTAATATTTAAGCCTGTCAAACATCACCTGGAGCTTTTAAGTCACGAGGTAGTGTAGGTTACTAAAGGATGACAAGGAGTTAATTTTGGCAATGGTAAATCTTATTCGTCCACACCGAAACTCAACAACCAGATGCAGTTTTATGTCGATACGTACGACACAATTGAAAAAGAATCACGAACAAAGATGCCTAGGTCATGGGTATGTAGAAAAGTCATGTTGAAATATTGTAAAGCCTTTGTGGTATGTATGATGAAGAGCGCTTTTGAAGTCTGTTTTATACAATTTTGGGGGGAGTGAAATATGATTTGTGCAATATAGTCAATATAGCAGGTAATAATAAAACACGACAAAAGTACGAAGTAACTCTCCTTAGATAGTTGCAAGGGGTTAAATAGTGTTAGGGTTAGAAAATTAATGTAAATATATATTTCACGTGGTATTAAAAATTTGGGGATCGACAGCTAATTAGCTAATTTGGAGCTAATTTGAAAACTTGAGAGTAGTAAATAGTCGGGAGGGTAGCCTTTGAATCAATGAACCTAAAGTCTCCAGTTTCTCTAGCTTCCATTGGTCTGTGGCATGACGAAATAGGGAATATGAAAACACCTATTTGTTAGTAAAGGTGTACACTATGTATGTGAAACTAAGAATATTAGCGTGAAATATAAAAAATCTCTTTGCTACTTGAAAAAGAAATGAGTGGAGGTCGTTGAATATTGCTTTGAAATTTGCAGTTAGTGAGTGAAGTATTTGATGAGTGTGTGTGTGTGTGTGTGTGTGAAAATAAAAAAAGATATAGTTTGCTGCTTAAAAACTATCTAAGGGAACGTAAGAGTAACCAGCTTTGAAATCAGGTGTTACCAGACGTCGTTTCACTTTCAGACTGTTCTGACTGCAAGAAAGTGGCGTTTTCTTATTCTATAACAAGAAGTTATTATACATTACGTGTTTTAAGTATTGGTTTGTTTCGTTCATTATTCGGTCTCACTGTAAGAGAGCGGAAATCTAGCTTTAATTTTCATATAAAACTTTACTCTTTATCAGTATTAATCAGTTGCCTTCCAGTGAATCAAGCTTGAAGATGAAGCAAACATAAAAACTGATTTTTCAAAAATTCTGGAGAAACTGGCTCAAAATTGGCCAAGATTTTTATAAAATTCTTGACTAAATGCATAACGAGAATCATGAATAACACAACACTACATGTCCATTTCTTTATATCAGGTGTTTTTAAGGGCCCACCAGACATTAGTACACGTACCCCCTGTCGATAACAATGTAAACAGCCTTTCGCCTCTTTCGTTATCGTCATACATCCTGGTTAGATAACATTATCACCAAAATTGCCACTTTTAATCGAAATCATCAAATTCTGGTGAGTATTGATTAAAATCCCTTTCATTATAGATACTATCAAAACAGATATAATGGAAGTACTCTATTTTAGCTACTGCTTCGTCTTGGTTTTATAAGACAACAAACGGTGCTATATTGTCGATGTGTAAGGAATAGAAACACAGGTAGCTAGGCTAATAGGTTATGCATGCCTATATGCATAATTTCTATACTGGATAAAAAACTAGTACTGTCATTAAATTGGAAAACAATCGCACAAAATAATTGTTGTATTTAGCGGAATTCACACCAAATTCATTTTCAAAGGATGGATGGATATATATATATATATATATATATATATATATAAAGCTTTCGATTCGGTTATCCGTATTAAAGTGCTCAATACATAAATGCAGAGCGTAATATAAGATATGATAAGTTCCAACTTATCATATCTTATATATATATATATATATATATATATATATACAGATCCGCTGATCCGCTTAAGCTGCTGGTGCTGCATTCTTCAGAAAAGATTATTTGGTTTTTTATTTTCAAATATGTGAATGCTCTTTGGTTTGCTGGTACTTCTGGTCAAGAGCCATANTATATATATAAAGCTTTCGATTCGGTTATCCGTATTAAAGTGCTCAATACATAAATGCAGAGCGTAATATAAGATATGATAAGTTCCAACTTATCATATCTTATATATATATATATATATATATATATATATACAGATCCGCTGATCCGCTTAAGCTGCTGGTGCTGCATTCTTCAGAAAAGATTATTTGGTTTTTTATTTTCAAATATGTGAATGCTCTTTGGTTTGCTGGTACTTCTGGTCAAGAGCCATACAAGGGAAAGAAAATCCGTAAGTGAACGCAATTGTCAAGAAGAAGGAGAAGGAGCAGAAGAAGAAAAATTAAAAGGGGAAAATGGAGGGGAAAAGGTTAGCCCAAGAGGTAGGATTTGATTCTATACTGAAAAAATCTTGATGCTTTCTGATGAAGAAAAGTACCCAGAAGCCAAAGAGTTTTACAACCTAGGTGTTCGAAACAAAGAAGCTACATTTATTAAAAGGTTTATTACAAGGAGGAGAAACTTCTTAAGGATGGAGATTTTGGGAGAAACGAAATACACGAGATCCAATACACTGAGCTGGTACAAGCTCAGTGTATTGGATAGTGGATAGGATGTATTGGAAGTACAAGGAAAAAAGTTCATCAGAACACTTTTCATGATAATGTATTAAAAAAGAGTGAGATAAATTCCTTTCTGTATAAAATAAGTCTTTTGGCAGGTGCAAGATGAAGAACAGACAAGGATCAACTGGGCGTTGAAACACACAAATGAAAATATTCTCACTACATGTCATGCAGAGACACTTTAACACTACATCGAGAAACAGAATGCCAGATGGATTGCGCACGTGGTATGAGCATCGAACGAATGCCTCACAAAGAGACTCATGTTTGTGGATGAGAGATACACGAAAGTCGTGTACCATCATAAAACTGTGTATGAGCAAATGATAATTAAGGCCGAAGAAGAACTGGGCTTATCAGTGGAAACCTTTCTGAGGAACTGCATGAAGAGAAAGACTGTTGTTGGTCAATCAACTTAATTCGAGTTGGTACCTTTGGTGCCGCACTGGCTTAATAGGTTAAGACTTGTGTATGTATGTAAACTAGAAGAACCATCCTTCTATGGCTGTGCTGTTCAATTTTAGTATTGGCTGCCAGATCTCTGCATTCAAAAGGAAAGAGATGATAATTACGTGGCATTGATATTTTTGTTTCGAAGAGTTGTGTTGCACAACTCACAGCTGATAGGTCACGTATATGAGCCCATGACCTATCGTAAGGTTGAGAAAAACAGTGAGGGTTTACTTTAAAACTTTTTAGCTTCAGGGGCAATTAGCAATCCGACTGCACCTATTTGGGGTCACGTTTACTGTTGAATAGAATAAAGTCGCTGGAAAATAGAACAAATATTTTTCCATAAAGGATATTACAATGTTATAGCTTAACTAAATTTTTTTGTATTTTTCGTTTTCTTTTTACTCGCAACAATATTAACAGTTTGAAATACTAGTCATGATAACAATATCGGAAACCAAATTTAGCTTTTCAATATTTACGCTTTTATGACTTTATCGTTACGTAATAACCTCTTTCTTATTCACTGCATCCCTCTGCCCAGGTAGATTTGTCTACTTACCTAAATTGATGCTCATTTACTCTTTGAATAACCACTTACTTTATTGAAGGGATGAAAGTTTTCAATCAAACCTTTTTCGAAATTTCCTGAGTAACGATGGAGTGGTTGCCTTTCCTTTTGATGGTGCTTATTTAAAAATATGTAAAGATTTGGCACCCATGCCAACCAAAATGTGAGGTATACAGAAAGCATTCTCCAAGTCTAGAGGGTCATATTTTGAAATCTAATGTACGTACATTTCCATACGTAATCGTAGAACCATTGACTACATCACCATCAATTTGGGGATTCAAAAAGCATTCTCCAAGTCTAGAGGGTCACATTTTGAAATCTAATGTACGTACACTTCCATACGTAATCGTAGAACCATTGACTACATCACCATCAATTTGGGGATTCAAAAAGCTCACGAGTCAGTGCAGAGGTGCCTATTTCAGGGCGGCGCTTATTAATTTACTTTACATCAAGGGGGGATATGTAGTTTAACAGCAAGGATTTATCTATCAGTTATGGTGATATAATTTTCAGTAAAAAAAACACGTTGCATTGAGCCTTTTTGAATGACAATTGTGATGACCAGCCTGTCTAATCCAGTGATAAATAAATGTTTATAGTGCGTTTTAACCTCTATGGAATTACACTGATTTATTATTTCTCTTTCTATAATTTTGCAAATGTGGTTACCAGTCATTTTATTTCTTTTTCATTTTTAGAGCGTTGAACTATCAGTGTTTTTACCACAGATCAATTTTTTTTTGAGGGAGTAACAATCCTACCAAAAGACTCGTTTTTCCTTAGCTAACAAAATTGTTAGGAATATTCCCTTCCACACAATCAGATTAAGTGAATTATATTGTAAATGGTTTATGATAGTTCTAGATAACGCTACCCTTCTTCATCGGAACTCTTTTATATACAATTAAGAACAGCAAAAAGCACAGGCATTGTCAAGTCAGAAATCAATGTAGTTTATAAAACTACATTTATTTCTTTTGTATATTGTATGGAGCAGGTTACAATTCCCGCCATAGTATAATGACTGGTCAAGCATTGTATCACTTTGATTTGAACTGTCTCGCTTATATCAGACTTCTCCAAACAAGTCAAGGGACATTCAAATCAATTTATGCTTGGCTGAAGTAATCATGCATAAATATGCAATTTTGTCAAATTTATGTCAGTCTTCTCCCTCTCGAAGCTTAAGACTAATCCTTCTGCTTAGCAACTGTAGTCAACATCCTGTCCAAAGGTCTATGGATAAGAATACATTAACCTGTTAGTTGACCTAGAATAATTAACACAATTTACAAACAGATCATGTCTAACTCCATATCGAATTTATCACAGAAGAATTTCGTAAAAATTGAACAATAGTACATGCATTTTGTGGTTAAAAATAAATAAATATATATATTTAAAATTAATCGGATCCATGGTGTAGATTTTGCCAGTAAAGATAAAAATGGATTGGTATAAATACCTTATATATTTTGGATTTCTGGTGTGGCAATCTCGACAAGTTATGGGCGACTTAGGTGAGAGCATTTTACATTTGAAATATTCATTTGACCTTTCTTTCTGTTAGTTTGCTAACGATTACTCAGTAAGACAGCCCATAAAGATGCATTGTTACATTTCCACCGCTAAGGGATTTCTGTTTTGCTTTCAAAAACAATTTCATTTTTTAAATATTACAGCTCAGATGTCGTATTTTAATTCAGTAAATATCTTATACCTTTATGTAGGAGATAAAATGCTTTTTCCAAATGTTTTAGCTTGCTACATGTAATTTTATATCACATTTAAAATCTTACTTTGAACCTGAATGCAAAGGAATGATATGCAACCTCTTGGGACTGGCACGTTCTTCCATGAATTTTCGATCAATTTCAAAATGATTAGGGATCCCAACAGCAGCTGAAATGTACAAAGAACACGGTAATAACCACGTTTCATTTCTAGTTGCTTATATTATTGTGGCAATATTTATATCTAAATTGATACATTAAAATAACTTGATATTAAGTTATCTATCTCATTGGAATTGCAGTCCCCCATTGAGGTATTTAAATGATTGTGGAAAAAGACCCAACACCAACAACAGTGACCCTCTTTTTTGGTCCTGTTATTCTAATACGTATATAATATGTTTTCCGATTATTTACGATCTGCTAAGAATGATTTATTTCTTCGATAAGAAAGCAAGATACGGGTTGGAAAGATTAGTACTGTAATTTCCTCCCAATACATTCCAAAGGAGACAATAACCTCGGATCACAAACAAAACAAGAGGAAACAGGTACACAGACAAATCACTGGATCAAATTTGCCTGTTCTATGCATAGTTTAATACAGTTATTTGTCTATCTACCTGTAGATATAACCAGTGAACAATATGAATAGAATTTTTTTTACACTGCAGAATAAAGGTCCTGGTGTTCGATTCTATCTTTCCTTTGAAAATTTAATGCACACTTTATACAGTATCGTTTAATCGTTACATAAATGAATATTAAAACACACAACTTTAGAAAAATAAAACACAGCATATATACATATACATACATATAGCATAAATGTATATATGTATGTATAATGTACTTGTTCCATCAGTCTCACGATAATTTAAAAGACGAAAATTTAGGTTGTTGAAAATATATGCTGAAGTTATATGGAACTGAAATTACTTATTAATTATATATCGAGCAATCTGTTTGTCTCACCACCCAACCATCTATCTATCTATCTATCTATCTATCTATCTATCTATCTATCTATCTATCTACCTACCTATCTATCTACCTATCTATCTATCTATCTATCTATCTTATATCTATCTATCCATTTATCTTTCTATCCATCTATCTACCTATCTCTCTCTCTATCTATCCATCTATCTATCTATCTATNAAGCCCAATATGATGGCAAGTGGGTGTCTTTGGAGAGATCATGTTTCGTTTAAGCAACATAAATATTATTGAGATAAACCTCCAGCTAAAGTTTTGAAAGTTCTGAACCCTATGGACTCAGAGGAAGCCATAGGTGTAAGAGCCTTATCATGTCATGAGTAGTAAGCTTTTTCAGAGCTACGTTTCGAGAGATACTTCTTCCATCGTTAGGCTACTTTACTGAAGAATACCATTGGCATATGTTTCTCTAATAATCTTGAAAATTCTGAACTTTTTGGACTCAGAGGAAGCCATAGATGTAAGAGCTTTATCATGTCATGAGTCGTAAGCTTTTTCATAGCTGCATTTCGAGAGATATTTCTTCCATCGTCAGGCTAGTTTACTAAACAATACCATTGCCATACGTTTCTCTAATAATCTTGAAAATTCTGAACTTTATGGTCTCAGAGGATCCATACATCCAGGTCAATTGTTTTGGTAGGTACGAACAAAGATTATCAATGTAATAAATGAAAATACAACTTTCTCATAAAAAATTGAACAAATTCTGCGATAGTGGTTGTGAATAATGCAGTGGGCGTGGTTATACCTAAGTCACTTGTTATTAAAAAGAAGTACAGTTGAACCTCGATTATCCGAACAAGAGGGTCGGGGAGCAATTTCGGAAAACAGATTATTCGTAAACAAACGACACCTTACCTGATATACAAGTAGATGTATAGAACAGACTTTTACGTAAATATTTAGCCGGACCGGCAGATCTTGGTCGGGTAATCCGAAATTTGGATAATCGGTGTTTGGAAAATCGAGGTTCAACTATACTTTTTTCTCTCATTCTTCATAGCGTTATGACTTGTACCCCTCCACGTTTCCTCTCTTCAGATATTCCTTTTAAGTATCAGTATTAAAGCATAATAAAGGTTAGAGCATTGCAATAATACCGAAAGAAATGAGATGGGAAAAATGCATTTTCCGAGTATTTCAGGAAGTACAATTAATAATTTGCACTGGGGACCAGCCATGCAGCCACCTCTATCAGTCACAAGATCTCAGTCCCCCAACGTCAAGTTCGGTGAAAAACCTCATGTTCGTAAAGTAACTTTTTACAGCTCTTTGATTTATCACATCAACACTTCAGAGATTTGAAACCACAAAATTATCTGTGTTGTAACTGCAAACTACTAACGTAAAAAGTAATTACTTCATTTCTACGTAATTTATTCATTGCCTGCTAAATAACCGAGCAGCCTCTGTTGAACTACTCTTCATGCTTTCGAGCTGTAAAACAAAAAGTCATTTATTCAGAAACTTCAAGCCACATAAAGTATTCACGTGATTACTATGTAAGTTATTAAATTGCTGAAAAACGCTTTTAAAAATAATTTCACATCTAATTCAATTCATTGAAATTGTTGACTCTTGCTTTTGGGCTTGCGAAAAGTGAAATTTAGCAAACCCCGGAGTATTTGTCGACTCAAAAAACTGGAGCTCATTTGTTGCAAATACTTGATATTTTATTGATGAATTTGATCAAAGATAATCATTTGCGCTTTCAAAATTTCAACAACTTTTCTAGTTCTTTTAAAAACCATCAAGCTCATCCTAGTCGCCAGCCTATTGTTGAACATGAAACAATATTCAAATTACAAGAAAAGAGAAAAAAAGAGTCAAACTTATGATAGTGTAATGTTATTAAAAACACAGCCATTGCATGACATACATGGTATTTGGATAAAAATAATCTGCCAACAGTTGCATGAACGTCTTGATATTCGAAGTGAATTTTTTGCCTGTTTGTTACAGATCTAAAAACTGGACTAATACGCCTCGAAATACAATAAACTGCAAGTTACACACAGGGGTAAAGAGAATATTAATTAAAATTGTGGTATCTGTACAGAATTTTCCTTTTGATACATAAAAAATAATAAAATGTATATGATGCGTAAAAATAAACAATGTATGTATTTACTGCACGGTTTAACGTCTCTTGTTCCCAGCAGCTGGGATTGGAGGCACTTCTTTGCCATGTTTTCCACGAATTTCTGCTCTCTATGACGGACGATCCACAGTCCCAATTCTTCATTTTTTTAAAAAGCTTCAAATCAGCTTTCATGTTTTCCAACCATCGTTTCTTTGGACGACCAATGCACTTGCCATCCACTTTGAAGTACAGCATAAGTTACAGCCAACATGGTATTTGGTTTCAGCCAACTATCGTCACTCATCCAACTGATGTGGCCGAACCATCTAAGCCTCCCGCGTCTTATGATACAAAATAGATAAATATCCGCTTTTTTTTCCACATAGGACGACAAGATTTTGTTGTTTTGGTCGATGGATCCACTTCAATGCAAAGAGATGGATTAACAGTTACTCAGCAAAAAAATTACTTTAAAACATCGGTAATACCAGGGTTAAAAAAGATGATAGGAGTTTTTACGATTGGACAGAGAAAATCGCACATAGCTTTAGGTATGTTTGGAGGTGCACAACCCAAGGTAAGTCTAATGATTTTCCCAAATTTGTCAGGTTTTCATCTCTTTATATGTTTTACATTGATACACCTTTACACCCTTACACCTTACATTGATACATCCTTACACCCTTACACTCTTACACCTTACATTGATACATCCTTACACCCTTACACTCTTACACCTTACATTGATACATCCTTACACCCTTACACTCTTACACCTTACATTGATACATCCTTACACCCTTACACTCTTACACCTTACATTGATACATCCTTACACCCTTACACTCTTACACCTTACATTGATACACCTTTACACCCTTACACCCTTGAAAGTTATTATTGGCCATTCCTAATTGCCGACTTTACTGCAGAAGCCAATTTTTGACTCCAGTCAACCGAATTCAAAAATATTTTTACATGTTTTTCTTCAAAGATCAAATCTCAGACTCTAGGAATTTCAAGTAAACTTATCTCTTTCATTAATTATCAAGTTAGGACTAATTCCTTTAACTCGCCAATAAAAATATTCTTGAGGTACACTCTCATTCTGTTGGAAAGAAAGAAGCTTCTTACATTCTTTATTTTGTAAAAGCTCCAGGAGGAAGCAGATATCTAAGTGTTATAACAGTAGATTTTTACTGGTGTCCTCCAATACTAACTCAAAAACATGCTATAAGTCTGATTTGGCCATAGTGGGTTCCAGATCGAGCACCGTAAGGTTAAAGCCACTCCAGAACAAGAAGGATGATTAAGTTATTTTTCACCTTTTATGCCAGCTCCAGATAATACCTAAATAACACGAGTTAGTACTTGTAACCTTGAAATAACCTTGGTCAGGCTACAAGTTCAGCAAAACATATATATAATATACCAGTATCGAATTAGTTATTAGCTATCGACAGTGCTCAATAATATAAGAATATTAGAGCGATTGTACGGTGAACGATAAAAAAGTCAACAAAACTTAGTTTAGAACTGTCAGTTTCATATTTTCACAATCGTTAGGGGACGATTGTGAAAACATGAAGTTTTATTGATTTTTTTGGCGTTCACTATATATATATAATATATTTATATTCTGCTATTTATATGTTATATTACATATATATATAAATTGCTAATATAATACTTATTATTTTAGCTTGCTTAGTTAATGGCACTGGAATATCCGTACTTATTGTAATTTTTCCCCCTTTTTCATTAGATCGTTTTCAATTTAAATCAGTTCTTTGATGTAAAAAGTATGATAGGAGCCATCGATTCTATTCAGTTTCCAAGCTATTCGAATCGCTTTACAAGCATTGCCTTCTCTCAAGCCAAGCAGCAATTCCAAACCTACGGAAGGAAGGATGTAGACGTTGGAAGGATCGTTTTTCTTTTAACAGGTTTGTTCTCTTTTATCTATTAGCTATGTACATCTGAAGATATCATCTAAAGTATTAGGCTTAAGAACGTAAACTGTTCTGCCTTTACTTATTCGTAGCAACCAAATTCAATATTCTTCAATCGCTACCATAAAAATTATTTTTTCGCTGAGCTCATAACAGTACTGTTTTAGGATTGTTAATATTGACAGATTTTAGCAGACTTTCACGATCCTATTCTTTGGAATACTTGAAATGAACTTTTAGTTTTGCACAGTTAAATATAATATACTGTTTGTGGTACAGAACTTTAGTGTCGCATTTCTTTTTCTGTTATTTTTGCTGAAAGATATTTCACTGACACTAGACTGGACCAACACTCTACAATAACGAAATGCAAGTCAGGTGTCTTTTAATCAATACTGTAAACAAAGATATATTAATTTTTATATGTTGCTCTTTAATTAATTATAATACATTTGAGCATGTTTTACATTGTCGACCTAATTACTTAAGCTAATCTAGAGGATTTCAGAAGACACTATTCTCTGTTTAGTCTACTTTATGTTACATGATATCAGGTTGTGCTAAAACATATAACCAGCACGTATACTCGTAGTCGATTGAAAAAAGCTCTAATCAATTTAGGGGCATTGTAAGTGTGACACTAGACTGGACCAACACTCTACAATAAGGAAATGCAAGTCAGGTGTCTTTTAATCAATACTGTAAACAAAGATATATTAATTTTTCTATGTTGCTCTTTAATTAATTATAATACATTTGAGCATGTTTTACATTGTCGACCTAATTACTTAAGCTAATCTAGAGGATTTCAGAAGACACTATTCTCTGTTTAGTCTACTTTATGTTACATGATATCAGGTTGTGCTAAAACATATAACCAGCACGTATACTCGTAGTCGATTGAAAAAAGCTCTAATCAATTTAGGGGCATTGTAAGTGTGACACTAGACTGGACCAACACTCTACAATAAGGAAATGCAAGTCAGGTGTCTTTTAATCAATACTGTAAACAAAGATATATTAATTTTTCTATGTTGCTCTTTAATTAATTATAATACATTTGAGCATGTTTTACATTGTCGACCTAATTACTTAAGCTAATCTAGAGGATTTCAGAAGACACTATTCTCTGTTTAGTCTACTTTATGTTACATGATATCAGGTTGTGCTAAAACATATAACCAGCACGTATACTCGTAGTCGATTGAAAAAAGCTCTAATCAATTTAGGGGCATTGTAAGTGTGACACTAGACTGGACCAACACTCTACAATAAGGAAATGCAAGTCAGGTGTCTTTTAATCAATACTGTAAACAAAGATATATTAATTTTTCTATGTTGCTCTTTAATTAATTATAATACATTTGAGCATGTTTTACATTGTCGACCTAATTACTTAAGCTAATCTAGAGGATTTCAGAAGACACTATTCTCTGTTTAGTCTACTTTATGTTACATGATATCAGGTTGTGCTAAAACATATAACCAGCACGTATACTCGTAGTCGATTGAAAAAAGCTCTAATCAATTTAGGGGCATTGTAAGTGTGACACTAGACTGGACCAACACTCTACAATAAGGAAATGCAAGTCAGGTGTCTTTTAATCAATACTGTAAACAAAGATATATTAATTTTTCTATGTTGCTCTTTAATTAATTATAATACATTTGAGCATGTTTTACATTGTCGACCTAATTACTTAAGCTAATCTAGAGGATTTCAGAAGACACTATTCTCTGTTTAGTCTACTTTATGTTACATGATATCAGGTTGTGCTAAAACATATAACCAGCACGTATACTCGTAGTCGATTGAAAAAAGCTCTAATCAATTTAGGGGCATTGTAAGTGTGACACTAGACTGGACCAACACTCTACAATAAGGAAATGCAAGTCAGGTGTCTTTTAATCAATACTGTAAACAAAGATATATTAATTTTTATATGTTGCTCTTTAATTAATTATAATACATTTGAGCATGTTTTACATTGTCGACCTAATTACTTAAGCTAATCTAGAGGATTTCAGAAGACACTATTCTCTGTTTAGTCTACTTTATGTTACATGATATCAGGTTGTGCTAAAACATATAACCAGCACGTATACTCGTAGTCGATTGAAAAAAGCTCTAATTAATTTAGGGGCATTGTAAGTGTGACACTAGACTGGACCAACACCCTAGAATAAGGAAATACAAGTCAGGTGACTTTTAATGAATACGGAAAACAAAGACAGGGTCCAGAAAGCCCAACAATTGTTTATTTTTCATTTGCTAAGAAAAACAAAGAAGATTTAGAAAATCCAGAGTAAGCCCCACTTTCTACTTATTCATAATGTGCTTCTTCTTTCCTATTTGTAGAGAAAATAATGGTTTTTCTCTTTGTTTTAGACAGGCAGTCACAAAAACTGACTGTAATTATTCACTGCCTCTGTGTATTCCTGAACTAATCACAAAATGCGGCGGGCTTCTTCCATCCTCTCTTTGGTTTCTGAATTCAAAAAAATCCACTTCAACTATGTTTTCTTTTACCAAAGAAACGTAACTTTAATTGCTATTTTATCTCTTGGCCACTTTAATTTCCTGATAATAATTAATTACGTTTTATGATATTTGATAACAATGCTATATCAACATTACTTCCACTTAGGTCATAGCTTGAAGTACAACATTATGTACTTACACTAAAGCCAGTAAATGTGGTGGTGGGGTGCTCATTTATTTTGGTTAAGTCTTAAATTCTGCCAACAAGTATCTGCAGACATAATATTGAGGAAGACGATTCTGAGTTCTACAGTTGTTTCCCGGAGGGGAGGGGGTCCTTTAGATCTGTCTGTAGCAGGCAGAAATGTGATTGCGTAACTCCTTCAGACATTTCTAGAGGCAGGAGCTTATTATTCAAACTGTACGTTTGCCTGAGTGTGGCCTTGATCGCTGCGGAAGATCTTTGTCTGAGAAATGTAGTCTTCATCAAACTTGTTTTACTGAAAGTTTATTTTGAATTCGTACGTACATTATGAACTTCTACATAACCTCAACATAATAATTATCACCTGGTTTTAAGTTTGAGTTTCTCTTTTCATAGATGGCGAGCCCAGTGATGCAGTAGAAACAGATCTTAATATGCAAGAATTAAAATCAATTGGTGCTGTTATAGTTGTTCTTGGCTTGGGATCTAAAATAAGTAAAGACAGGTTAGAACGTTGGGCATCAAAGCCCGAATTTGCTGTGCTTGGTGATTACAGTACAATCGGTGATAAAATATCTTCTATTAGAGGCATTCTTGCAGAAGGTAAGTTTAGAATTTCCTTGCCTGCATTCTTATTTGGGTTAACTAGATAGAAAGGCATACCAACAGATTTTTCCGGAATAAATAGGGAAATAAGACTTCTTATTGAAATGAACAGAAAGAAACTACTTTATCTGAGACGTTTCAGAATGAATGAAGAGTTTTGGGGAAGTCTCTTGACTAGAATGACGTTTGAGGTGTGGAAAAGAAGGCCGAAGTGAGATATGTTTACAACATCAAAGACGTATTGGCACTAAACAAAGATAAAGTGCAGATAGGAGAAGTTTGGTCAAGCCTCATATAGCAGCGCAATAACCTTACACACATAAAAAAATGCAACGAAAAATGGGCGTGATATTTGCCAATAATGACAAAGTTGAATCATGAATTGAAAAGCAATTTCAATATGATGAGTTCTGGTTAGCTCTGTGTGTGTGTGTGTGTGTGTGTGTGGTGATAAAGTAAAGTGATGGTGTAAGTGAAGAAGGTTAAATAAAAAGATGTGTGGAGGGATTGAATAAGAAAAACATGATGTGAAGTTTTATTTGTGGAGTTCTGATAATAAAATAAGATAAATAGATGAGGTGTGATAAGCTATGTGCACCTTTCTGTGTCTGATAATTTGACAAGATAAAGTGAGTTGTAGCATGTTGCGATGTGTGGGTGAGATAAACTGTAGACGCCTGATATAATAATATGTGAAAAAATGTAAAGTCTTTTAGAAAGACGGAGAGAGGATGTCAGGTACTATGTGATATGTGTGCTAAGGTATTTATTTGAGAAGGGAGGATGTCGTTGTATCTATGCTGGATGTGATGGTGAAGATTGAAGATGGTTTGCTTCATAAGATGTAGTGGTCGACTGTATGTGTTACATTATGAATTGAATGTAGGTTTCTTTAACAGTCATTTATTAAACATCTTAATATTATTCATTAATAATTGATAATGTAACGGGTAAAGTGCTTTTTATTTACTTAAATATGATAAAAATTAATTTTGATACCATCTTTTATTTTCTTGTGTTTTCGATCAGGTTTTTACAAGAATCTAAAATTTTTTTTTCAATTTCTTTCTTTAGCTGGATTGATATCAAGAAGTAAGTACTTATTTTTGAAATTTTATATAAGTTTCTTTTGTCTCATACATTTTGTTCTCATTCAAGCAAAAAAGAAGATATTTTAATATTGTTTTATAAACATTTATAGAATGTAGAGTGTACATGCATGTGTATAGATTTTGTTTTTGAAAAGTTCTTAACTGATTTTTATATTCTATTTGATGTTAGATCTGATGAAAGGAATAAACCTCGAAATACATTATCAAAAAATAACATACATTGTTGGGATATTTTTTGAATGGACAACAAAAAATTCCATTTATAATTCCATCTATATTATTTTTACTAGTTTTTTGCCTCTTATTTTTGTTTGAGTCAGTTGGTCTGACCTTGGAAGGGAACTCGTTGTTCTCTGAGAGGTCCAGTACCATATAGTTGTTTTAATTGGAATCGTGGAAACAGTACAAATGAATATCTTACAGCCTTGCTGTCGACGAGACATCTTTTCATTGTGTTTCAACCAGACCTTTTAATAGTTTGGTGATGTAAATGACCTAAGCTGTGAATATAATATAATATAATATAATATAATATAATATAATATAATATAATATAATATAATATAATATAATATAATATAATATAATATAATATAATATAATATAATATAATATAATATAATATAATATAATATAATATAATATAATATAATATAATATAATATAATATAATATAATATAATATAATATAATATAATATAATATAATATAATATAATATAATATAATATAATATAATATAATA
>RDPX01000481.1:158055-198337 GCA_003991215.1 Morbakka virulenta
GAGCTTGTTGTGAGTAATTTAGAGCTTGTTGTGAGCAATTTAGAACTTCTTGTGAGCAATTTAGAGCGTTTTGTGAGGAATTTAGAGCGTGTTGTGAGCAATTTAGAACTTCTTGTGAGCAATTTAGAGCTTATTGTGAGCAATTTAGAAATTGTAACAAGCGATTTTGTTCAAAAAAGGATTTTCTTACTTTAACTCTTTTGTGTATACAAATGACTTCCTGTATATTTGAAATAAAATATTAACTTTACAATACTATATTGAAGGAAAATATAAAATGCTGTTTATATTGTTGTTTTGATTGTATTCCTTTGTGCTATTACTTAAATGTTTTTGTTTATTTCATTTCAGACAAAAATCCTTGTGGTTTTGGTTTCCCTGGTGCCAAATACTGCTACCCCTTTGATAGTGACAAAGTTATTGACGGAGAAGACATAGTCTTTGAGAGCATTGAAGGTTCAAGAGTTGCTGTTCTGAAGGTAAGTCTCTTACAATTTCACTGCACTTTAAAGCACGGAAATTAGGTAAAGGAAGAATATTAATAGGGTTATCCATTTGTTAAAACGGACTAATCTCAAAAGTGTGCACCACGATGAACCTCTTTTCAATAAAAATATTGCAGTGGAAAAAATTTGAGTCCAGTAATAGTCATAAAAGCTTTGGTGGGTTGCCATTCCTAGGGTCTGAACAAAGCTTTCAGTTCCAAGAGATGTAATCCAAGGAAGCAACATCTATCATAGCTGTATGAATCAAAGTGAAGTCACAAATTAATTCAACTACAATATTAGCATTTTTAATTGACTACGTTTGGAAGACAGCTCTCTAAATAGTACTTTTAAATAACGGCAGTTATTCCTTATACCTTATTTTCAGTAGAAACTAGATGTATTTTCACGAAGTGTAGTTTTTGGATGAGAATTTCATTCACTCAGTTTTAAAGTTGTTTACATTGGAAGGAAAAAACCTTATATACATTAGATTTTGTTATTTTTCAATTTGTTTTTTGGCATTTTTCATTATTATTTATCGTTTCCATACCTTTCCAAATTCTCTCTTTGACAACATGTAAACGAGTAATACTCCAGCATAAGACTTGTACCTGTAAAAGAGGCTAGATACATTCTTCTAGGGTCACGAGGGAAATAAAGTTATGAATACTTGCAGACAAAAGTGATGTTACTCAAATACTGTTTGAGTAATGCTTACAAATGAGCTGTAATCTGTTATTCAATGTCTTATGTACCATATAGAATTCTTTTAAAAGCTGTTTTGTTGGGTTAGTATAAAAAGCATTTACATTAAAAGTTTTGGCTAACCAAAAGCTTTAACTTTTAGAGAGGAGCCTTCTTAAACCATTCAGGACCTGAGCCATTCCTTTCCCTTATTGGTAAACCAAGATCATATGTTCAGATGGGAAATTTTATAGGTAAGCCTACATCCATTGTAATTTTTTACTTCCTATTTATTTGTTTTCTTTATTTGTATGTTAAAATATGCATTTAAAGTGTATGTATATACACGCGAATATTTGTACCAAGAGATAAAAAGAGAGCTATGGGGGATTAGCAATGAATTTTTCTCAAAAAGGAGACCATCCAAGACTTAAGACTTGCCGAGCAAGAAAAAACCTGTCTCTTAGACTTAGCGTTTAGAAGGTTTGTCTTTTGATTTGTTGAAATTGTCCAAAAATAATTTTGTAATTAAGTTCTATATCTAATAAATAAAACTGATAAAATAGTACTGTTCAACAGAAAGAGAAGTAAATTTTAGGATAGGTCTGTTAAGTAATAAATTGACTGACTGGGCTAAATTTGATCTCTACATCACTTCTGGCATTGAACTCTCCAAAGATGATGTGCGGGTGTGTCTATGAATCTGTTCACAACGTGCTACGAGACTGTCGTAGAACTTTACTTTGGGTTCCATATTATCCCCCTCAGTAAGTCCATGTACAACTGTGATGGCACACGTAGGATTAACATTCTTTGAATTAGAGAACATCTTCCTCTCATCTGCTGTAAGACCGTGATCTCATCCTCTCCATTTCATCCGCTGGAGGAGTAAAAATAGATTGGTAGTCATTCTTAGAGCGTACGTTCGTGGTTAGAGAAGTGGTGATAAGTCTGTCTTCCTGGATCCTTCCGTAGTCTATGTCAACATTTGAGCATCCTTGGTACAGTTGGTGCTATTTGGCTACTTGATAAATTGTTTTTGATTCAAAGATAGAAAACACTAGTGTCTTACTCAGGAAAAGCCGTTTTCTATGAGACTCTGCAGTTCTCTCAGTTTGCTGTGGTTTGTTAATGCTTAAACCTCGCAAAATCAGGATGCCATTCCCTACTGGTGAATTGTTTAGAATTGCTGTTATGATCGATGCAATCAAGTAATTTGAAAACTTTATTTCATTTTGTTTTGCGCGTTACGTATAGGTGATTAACCCGCCACAATTCCATTTCAGAGTTGCTGTTGAAATGTTAGTGAGTAATCTTTCTCCTACCTACGTACTGGTTGCTTATCTACCAGGGTTTACTCCTTTAGGATATGTCTAAAAAGACATAATTTACTAAGCTTCAAGTGTCCGGTTTATTAAGTTTCAAGTCATATCCAAAGGACAGATTTACTACCTGCAGGAAAATTAAGCCAAAATAAATTAAGAGCCTTCTAAGAAAATCTGCCATATCGTGACCTTGATAATGGAGGATAAAGCAGTACTATCACGAGGTAAAGGTAAAATCCCTGACTAGCTTTACTTCTCCACGTTAAGGCAAAGTAGCCTTACTGCCTTACTGGGGCCTAGTTACTGTCTCCAAACTAGCAAACAAATATGTAGGAGTAAAAACGCACAAAAATTACTACCCAGACGTTATCTACATTACCCGATAGGGCGGATTGCCCTGGCCACTCTTGTTGTCTCCATATGTCCCGATCCATCATTGCTGTTTGCAGTTCTGTAGGACTTAGTCCGATGTCTTCACATAACAAACCCATAAATGTTTTGCAAGGTCTTCCCCTAGACGTATGACCATGCGTTGGCTACCAAAGTAGCAGGAATTAGATTAATTCGTCTTTGCTATGGCAGCAATGTCCAGCAAATTTCATTCGTCTTTCCATTATGGTGTCACTAGCTGCCGGTATGTTTCCATACAATTTTCCATACAATGTTTCCAGAAGTCAACTACTTTCAAAGATTGTTATTTTTATTTGGTTGTCTGTATTTGTGTACCCCAATGTTATATAGTAGTTATATACCCAGCAGACATATGGAATTTAATAAATTTTCTCATAAATATATACAAAAAATAGAACACGAAAAATGTAAGTTCTAATTGTAACTTATTGTTTTTCAATATTTTGATTATTTTGCCTGATAAATTCTGAAACTATTAATTGCAATTATAACTCGTATTTGTCAAGTTGCACTTTTTGTACGTTGCGTTGGCATACACAATGGGCACTTTCTGTTATAAATATAAGAGATTATACAGAAATATATATATTTACAAATATATTTACATTTATATATAGTGGTACAGTAATAAACCAAATTTTATATGTTGTGTGTATATATTTCTTCTAATGCGCACTCTGTTTAAGACTGTGGACACCTGGAAACAATGCCAACATGTTAATATTTTTACTTACTTCTTTAGCTTTAAAAATTGAAACAACTTTAATGTCTTGATGGTATAAATAAAAAGTGTATGTTGGTTTTTTTCAAAAGGTGTCATAGTAATCACATGACAATGGTTTAATATGAAGGGGAATTTAATCACACCTTTTTTTTCATTTAGGGGAATGTACAAGTGACCCAGATGAATGTACACAAGGCTTGACAGTAGCATTTAAGCTGAAAATTCTACCAAAAGATATTAAAAATAATCCAGATTCACATCAATATATCATTTCTAGCGGTGGTCAAGTAAGTTCAGCTCGTGGTTTTTCCTTCCTGTACGTACGAGAGGAAGACAAATTTAAATTACAACTTCAAACAAAGAACAACGTTTACATGATTGAACTGAAAAGTTTACCAAGCAATTGGTTTCATTTCTGTTTCACCTTCAAAGCTGGTAAGATAATATTAGATTGCTGTTGTTTGTAGTTATTTAATAGTGAAAAAAGTAGCCCAGAACTATATTACTGGTTTTCTGTTGATCCTAGATACAATAAAGCACAAGTTAAAATGTTTTGACTTGCTCTGTGATCATAAAGTACCGATATTGTTAATTCTATACTGTACAATACTATAGTATCAACAATACTGTATTATATTATTATTATAATTATTATACTGTATTATGAACATCTGACATCTGCAGCTGTAATACCACACAGACTATGGACCACCTCCTGCAAGGTCCAGACGCCACAAATTGCAACTTTTCTGACTTAGAGGAGCCCACACAAACGGCAAAATCATGTGCCCGATACTGGGCAGAGACGCTGTAGCCGAGACACGAAAACGAACGAATACTGTACTACATTTTACTATAGTCATAAAATCTTGGTATTGCTGCAATAAAATAAAACGTGTTTGTGACCAAATTTTGCAGCTACTCATCTACCTTTGTCTCATCGACGGGATGTGACTTGTGTTAGCTTTTTCTAAAGATATAATCACGGGAAGCTTTCTGATGGATTTTTCTTCTTTTTTCCAGTTCAGTTTGTTACATCTAGTGTGAGTTGTTTCTCTTAATGTCTTCATCCTCATCCAGTTATTATGCCTTGTTGTGATAAATCTATGATTGTATTTTCTCCTTCGGACTACAAGATTGTAGAGCTCTTTGAGTTCTAAATGCTTTTTTATGTAATGTGACTTGAATGTTTTTAATTCGTAGATTTACTCTGATCTCTTAAAACCCTTCTCCTTTTCTCTCTTTTTCTGTTTCTTTTACCCCCTTTCAGTTTCATACTTTAATACACTTTAAATGGTTTTAACTCCAAGGTTACCTCTTATGTCTTGGGTTTCTTTAACCTTGCTTTTTTGTTGTTTTCTGTCAGTTCTTCGTAGCTCCATACTCTCAAAGGCATTATGCCTTGCATGGTTCTTAATCATCAGAAAATGAAAAACAAAGGAGCTTTAGCAGGTGAAATCTTTTTCCTAGGGATTTTGGGAAGCAAAAATGGTAAAAGTTGCACTTGTCCCCAACCATGCTAGTAATTTGAGCTATCACTAAAGCTCAGCTTCCCAATTTTATTCATCCAATGAAATTCTCATACAATGTAAAATTGAATTAATGAGACAGTAAAAAGGTGCTAAATTTTTATCTTTTTTTCACCTCCATAAAGTAAAACTTTATTTTAATCGCTTTTAAACTAATAATTTATTTATATACCTTTTGTAATATCTTTTCTTATTTGTTACTTATATAGCAGTACGTATATTTTTTAATGACCGTTAATTATAGTTATTATGACTGTTGGTTTTAAAATGTAAACCATGTTTTCCAGATGCAAATTATTACATTGGTTGGTATTTTAAGTAAAATTTCTTTTACGGTATTACAATTTGGAGAAAGTTTAAAATACTAATATATTTTATACTTCATTCAAAATGGAGGAAAGATTTTTTTTGCTTGTTTAATATTTCTTTTACATTATAATATATTTTAAATGAATATTTGTCGAACAAAACAAAAAGGTTTAGTTCACAATAACATAGTTATAAACTCAGTCTTTCAGTCAAATAGAGATTATAATGTTAGCACAGCAACACATACAATATAGTAACACATACAATATAGTAAGACATACAATATAGTAACACATAC
Source organism: Morbakka virulenta (assembly GCA_003991215.1). NCBI lineage: Eukaryota > Metazoa > Cnidaria > Cubozoa > Carybdeida > Carukiidae > Morbakka > Morbakka virulenta. The sequence goes on from RDPX01000481.1 coordinate 163,824, forward strand.
AATATAGTAACACATACAATATAGTAACACAAACAATATAGTAACACATACAATGTAATAAAACATACAATGTAATAACAATATAGTACAATATAGTAACACATACAATATAGTAACACATACAATATAGTAACACATACAATATAGTAACACATACAATATAGTAACACATACAATATAGTAACACATACAATATAGTAACACATACAATATAGTAACACATACAATATAGTAACACATACAATATAGTAACACATACAATATAGTAACACATACAATATAGTAACACATACAATATAGTAACACATACAATATAGTAACACATACAATATAGTAACACATACAATATAGTAACACATACAATATAGTAACACATACAATATAGTAACACATACAATATAGTAACACATACAATATAGTAACACATACAATATAGTAACACATACAATATAGTAACACATACAATATAGTAACACATACAATATAGTAACACATACAATATAGTAACACATACAATATAGTAACACATACAATATAGTAACACATACAATATAGTAACACATACAATATAGTAACACATACAATATAGTAACACATACAATATAGTAACACATACAATATAGTAACACATACAATATAGTAACACATACAATATAGTAACACATACAATATAGTAACACATACAATATAGTAACACATACAATATAGTAACACATACAATATAGTAACACATACAATATAGTAACACATACAATATAGTAACACATACAATATAGTAACACATACAATATAGTAACACATACAATATAGTAACACATACAATATAGTAACACATACAATATAGTAACACATACAATATAGTAACACATACAATATAGTAACACATACAATATAGTAAGACATACAATATAATAACACCTACAATATAGTAACACATACAATATAATAACACCTACAATATAGTAACACATACAATATAGTAACACATACAATATAACATACAATCAAGGCTTAACTAAGTAAAGATTGATTGCAGAAAATATCTGGTTAAGAAGATAGCTCCATTGACACAACTGATATTTAAATTTTTACAGTTCTTATCTATCTACGAATATCTTTTATTTAGTTTTACCACTCTCTAATTTTTAAATTTTTTGGTATCTTTATTTTAGAATTTATTTTATTAGCAGTTTGTAATTGATTTGATCATCCTGTAAAACTATTTCTGAATAAAAAAAACACCACAATATTTTTGTCATCAACAAAAAGGTTATAGTAATAATGATGATAGTGATAATATTAGTAAAGGATAGTCATTGAAGTAATAAACAATAGGTCGTAACCAACTCAGAATAAGGTATAGTTTTTATTAGATTATTTGACCATTTTTTTCCCGTATCTTTATCCAAAATAGATATAGGGCTTGTCTACTATGAGAATGGAATTCGGCGAAAAACATCAGAACCTAAATCAAAAGAATTTGAATTTGATGGTCATACCAATTTGACCATAGGTAGGCCTAATCATATTGACAAGCATTTTGGTTCATTTAGAATGAAGAAATTGGCAATCTTTTACAAGGTTCTTAAAGAAGAGGATCTCAAGAGTATTGCAAGAGGTATATATTGTAGTATTTTTACTTATGAAGCTTTAATTACAATTTTTATAATATAATGATACTAACAAATATGATTTCCATATTTCTTCCTTTTTCTCTTTAAAGGCTTTAAAAGAATAACTATTTTGGTACTTTATGGACTTTGGAAGCTCTGGAATCCAAGTCTTTTCTTTCAATTAATAATCTGTACTAGACCACCTATAGAGTATCTCCTATTCAGAACTATCACAGTCTTTGCATGTGTTGTAGATAACCCTGCTCTTGTCTTCATCTGTCTCTTTTGCTTCTTCTAAATTTGTACTTGTTTTGGATAAGTGCTTAGCACTAGAGCGACATCTCACTAAATTGCCTCCATTTAATTCAAAATAATTTGAGTTACAGACCATTTAAGCAACTTATAACTATAGGGACAAGTATCCTTTCATTCGAGTGACAAATCATTACAGTGACAAAAACACTTTCATCTGTGCTACAAATCATTGGATTCACAAAACTCCAGTCACTAAAAGATATGTTCAGTGTATTGAAACTTTCGTATCATTTATGAACGAACATGTCTCTGGACAGTTTTTTATTATGAAAATAGCCTGAGAATAACATAATAATGTTCTTTCCTATACAAACTTATGTAGAAATATTGTTGTATATATGAACGCAATATGCACTATCGTACATGTTTATTGTCACAAAAGCAATAAACATGTGTTGTTGAAGGACTTACAACAATCATTAAATTATTACCTACACATACGCTTGCCAATGTATCACCCTACCAAGATGTCACTAAAATGATTTGTCACTTTATGGAATTACTGTTTGCAGCAATTTATGAATAAACTGTTTATGTCATTTCAATTTTTTTTAGTTTAGATGACATAAATACAAATTTATACCCTTTTATTAGCAGCAGTTAATGCTTCCATATCCTCGCTTATATTTTTTCTTCAGATTATCCGATTAAAAATTGATTTAATTAAAGTTTTTTGCCATTTAGTCGTTCTCACTACCAACAGTAAAATTATCAGTATTATGATCATCATTTATATTTTCGATGTCAACCTAACAGACCAGAACTTGGAGCAAAATATCTCTTTGATATTTGGATTTCAATAAAATATACAATATTGTGTTCTAAAGTAATAGGAAAAAATTAAATGAAAAAGTAACTTTTTAAATTAATCTGGTTGAGAAAGCTCAAGATGCTTATTAGATAGGGCAGATCTTAATCAAGTCCATAGAAACTCATTAAAATCCACTTTGGTACAAAATACAGTTTTCACTTGTTTTTTCCTCAAGGTTTTCTTAACACTCTTCTTACAAATACTTAGCATATAATTGACAATCTTCAACACTAGCCTCTTCATTAACACTGGAACGAATTTTGGCATTAATACCAAATAGTTGAGGAAACAAATAGCATCGCAAGGACTTTACTTTGTGTTTGCTTCTGGGATGCATGGTATTAAAAGTTCTGTTTTTCTGTTGAAAATACGCCCATCAGTAAAAGTATAAATATATTACATTTAAAGGAGTTCACTTGAGTATTGGATTAGGACTGTCAGTAGAAGGGTAACATTTTGCGCAATGATCAAACATGAGAATAAGGTTTAGTTAAGCCAGACTTAATTGAGAAATAGTGTAAAGGTCTTTCTCAGTTAATATATAATCTTGTTCTAAGATATTAAAGGCTATACAGTACAAATGCCAATAGTACTAAAAAGGTATGTAACATGATGACACTTAGAAAATGTACAACCATTTTTTCTTGAAAATCACACATTTTTTCGAAATTAATCTGATGTTGACATTGTTACTTTTTTACGTTTTATCATGTCAAATTTCATATATTTTATAAATGCAAAATTTTGTAAATTTTTTATATTATAATAATTTAGTGCTGCATGAATTTTTTCACACTTATTTGCATTCCCGTTGCTACGTTAGGCTTTTTTTATGTCGACCTAAAGTAAGTGGTATTCTTCAGTTATGTTCAGTTCATAAGGAGAGCCTGAGTTGGGGAAAAGAGGGTTGTCAATGGAACGAAATGTCAAGGCGAAAGTTTGTTTCTCCCTAGTGTATATTTTTAAATGCAGTTTTTTTTATTTAGATACTAGTTTAGTACTTTGTTAAATGTTTTTTGACTTTTAAAAGTACAAATGTACAATGTGATTAGAGGAATTCTGCTTTTTTTTTAAACTTGCCTGTTAACATGAGATGTTATTGAAATAGTTACTTGAAAACCAACAAGAAAGAGAGTTGTTTTCAGGAAAAGAGCAATAGCTTCTTCATATAAGAAATAAAGTGTGAAATTAATTCAGATGACTTAGAGATTGAATCAAAGAGTAATATTGTCTAACGTTATCTGTTGAGTAGACAACAAAGAAATGAAGTTACTAACATAGAAACACGTGGATTGCTAATTAAATCGTGTGATATTGGAAAATTGAGAATCTATAACAGAAAAGGGAAAACACTCATAAGAAGGATTCTATTACATTGAACGAAACCTGGAAGCAGAGAAAGACTGATCTACAAAGTCTCACGTTTTCGAGATGTCTTGTCAGAGGATTGGCAAATGAATTGAGAGAAGAAAGGGAGCTATTCCTTGAGGAAGCCCCCCAAAAAAGAAAATTACATGAATGCATTGCTTCTAAACAGTAAATCTAGATCACTGTTTTAACTTAGCTGTTTTGTGACTTAGTCAGTTTATATAGTAAACTGAAAAAAAAAATAATTGTGGATTAACAACACTAATAGGAGGCTACAGTAGAGTAACTTTGATCGACAAATTGAGGGAAAGACATATACATTGAACAGAAAAGTTGAAAGATACTTCCTTGTACAGATGTGAATAGAGCTATAGATCTAACGATGTTTTGTGAAAAAAGAGCCACAAGATGTTCATTCAGACAGAAAATACCAAGTAGAGATATGAAAAGGAAACTAAAGAGAACGATAAAAGCCTTCTACAGAAAATGTAAAAGTCTGCACATTCAGCATAAAAACTTCAATTTGGTTGTAAAAATTAACGTGTAAACCATATACCACTAACATTGCTGGAAGAACAATTAAATTACTACGATGCAGTGGATTGATTATTAAGAGGGAATAAATAAGTTCAAAGAGTTTCCTGTGAAGAGCTGATAAGTTTCGACAAAGACAGAGGTACAGTCGCTAATACTGACATATAATTTGAAAGTTAACCCTGTGGGAACAAAACTCTATTTAGAGCAATTTTTATCAGAAAGAAAAGATCTGTAATCGAGATAAAGCAAAAAGAGCTTGATGCTGATTTAGATTCCTAGCGATTTAAACAAATTAATTTTTAAAACCAATAGACCATATCGTGTGGTATGTTCCAGGGAGGCGAGTTAACTGCCGAGCTTAGTATCGCCAGCAAAGAAAAGACATTGTCAGTATTGATCACAGAATAGAGACTTGAGATACAGCAGCCAAGATAATACTCAGTCAAGGTTAAGCAAAGAGATAAAGTTAACCGCGCCTTCTCCGATTTTTGAACATATCGTCTTTTTGCCTGGTCTCTGCGTTTTGCGAAACATCTTTACCATCTCCTGCATATTCCGCGAGCGAGTATCATTTTTACAGGAGAAAAAATAATACCTTTTATCTTCTATCAACTCACAGATCAGGTACCGACAGGATCACCTACAGGTAATATTAGTTTCTCGATGTTATTTCTTGTTGTTAACTATTAAGGATCATAGCCATAGATGAAGGGGAAAACGGTCGATGTCTGCAGGATTAAAAAACGAAATAGGGAGAAAAAAACCCTGCTTCACGTTGTTATAAATAACTTAAACAGATAGAAGGAAAATTTTTATTGTTTTTTTTGACTGTTTATTTAAGCAAATTTAAATCAATATGAAATAAAGCAAAAGTTGTTTTGAAAGAGAATATTACATTAGGAAAGCCGAGAAATAAGTGTACACTAATCTGCCATGTATGGTTGGTACAAGTAAATATGCAGATACAAGGATATTTATGTACATATAAAGATGCATAGACAAACACCTACAAAAATATCTATTTTGTTAATGGATAAAGGAAAAACTTGTCACTTTGCATATTAGGTGGCTGATACATCCATAGGTACCAGTTTGTACCAGATTTAATATATTTGGTGTATATGTTGCCCTTTTTTCTGTGCTTTACTAGCTTTGTGGCTTTGCAGTTGCTCTTTCTATCATATGAATACATATTATATATTTTTATTGATGTTGCAAATTTTGACCAGTGTAATTATAAATAGAATTGTATGTGTTAAAACATTCAACAAGTGAACATTCTTCAAAATATGTAGTAACTCAATAAATACACAGCAGTCCTAAAACATGATGTAGGTTAATAGAGTTTGGTATTATATATATATATTTTTATATATTGTATATTATATATTATATATATATATATATATATATATATATATATGGAGAGAGAGAGGGAGGGGAGAAAAACACCCACAACATAAAAATAAATATCGAATATATGCAAAAAATGTCTTAGGAATGTAAGTGAGAACGTTTTCTAATTAAGGTTAGAGCGACTTATATAAGCAAATATAATGTTAGAGCCATTTATAATACACATAAGCAATTGTTTTCATCCTTCCGTCTAGAGGGCTAGACACATGTTAAAATCTAGTTAACGTATCATTAATTAACTTTTTTGCCACGATAGTGGAGCATATCCTGAAAATGTGAAAAGATTTGAGGGGGTTTAAGAGTGAGGACCATTTAAAAAATACGTTTAACAGGCAAGGTCGAGGTGGTATAGGGACATAGAAAGACGAGATGGAAATATTTGGGAAAGGGAAAAAAGGCAGACCAAAGAGGCAATTAAGTAACAACATCAGAGAGGATTTGGTGGCAATCGAAGCAAGTCGCGATGATGCACAAGATAGAACAAGGTGAAGATCATTGACTCAGTGAGCAGCTAACCTGCAGAAAGTAGGAGGCGTTTGGAAAAAGAAAAGAAGAAGAAGAAGTAGAGAATACTCTTTTCACAAGACATTAATGGTTGCCCTTAACACCAATCCTCCTCCCATAATGTAATGAGCTCTCAAAGTCATACCTTTCCCTAATCTTAGGCAACCCAAGGTGCATCTTGCCTAAACTTCATTTTAAAGCATCCATCGAAAGCATCTATTTTTAAGAGAGAGAGAGAGAGAGAGAGAGAGAGAGAGAGAGAGAGAGAGAGACAGAGAGAGACAGAGAGACAGAGAGAGAGAGAGAGAGAGAGAGAGAGAGCGAGAGAGAGAGAGAGAGAGAGAGAGAGAGAGAGAGAGAGAGAGAGACAGAGAGAGAGAGAGAGAGACAGAGAGAGACACAGAGAGAGAGAGAGAGAGAGAGAAAGAAAGAGAGAAAGAGAGAAAGAAAGAGAGAAAGAGAGAGAAAATGCGTGATAGTGGTTTATATTGTTGAATACCCACAACGGTTATTTTTAATGAATGTTTCTCCTTCCCATCATCTTTATCATCTTTAATCATCGTCATTCCATTACCTTGTCAGTATATGCTCTACGCAGTTAATCTGCCAATCGATCAGTCAATCCATCAGTTTCTTCTGAATTAGCTTTTACAGTAGTCGACATCATTTTTTTATTAAAAGTAAATAAAAGGATCATTGAACGTTACACAAGTGATTTTTTGAAACAGTAAGTCTATAAAAAAGGGTAATTTATTTTTCACTTCTGTATCTTTGATATTGATGTAATTTATATAGTATTTTTGTAAATCCTTGAACTAATAAATCAATTAACGTGCTTAGGATTTCATCCAAGTTTCTCTTTCACATTTTCACTTGAGTAACACATTAACACACACAAATACACACACATTAACACACACACACATTAACACACACAACACACATTAACACATACACACACACACACAAAACTAGGGATATTTTTCCTTGTTAAAAGGCAAAGAAAATAAGTGGACTTGAAGGTGAAATTTTTTCTCCTTCCAACTTTATTGCTCAGATCATTAACAATACTAAACTATATTTTAATTATTACAAGAAATATCTTTTATATTAACTAGACTTTTTCTTTGGTAACAGCAATACAAAAAAGTAATTCCAATATCGTACAAAAATAAAGAAAAATACTAATTCTTAATTGCTCAGGTTTGACTTTAAGCCAAAAGTTTATCAACTCTCTAGTAATGTTTTTATCTTAGTGGATCTCAAGCCACTTCTTGCCCAAATTCCAAATAGTTAACAGAAGTTCTTTTACAGGTTTACAAGTATTAGCTCTAAAACACTTATTCCAGAGAAAATAATTTTATCTTTGGTGTAAGGGGTATGTAGTATAGTCCACGATGATTATCTTGTGGTTTGCGCAAGTAACAGAGGAAATGGCCTTGGCAAGGGTCACTTAAATACCGACATTAATAAAACGTCATTGCATGTTTTATCATATTAATTCATACTAGGGAATAATTAATGGAAGGAATAGTATCATCATCATAATCATCATCATCATCATCATCATCATCATCATCATCAGGTACCTTGTCTGGAACAGACACTGGCAATCATGGTCCTCCACTCAAACCTATTCTCAGTTAACCTTATCAGTTCCTTACTAGTATCAAACTGACGTATCCATGAATTTAGACTATCGATAAAAGATATTCTCTGTTTGCCTCTACTGCGCTTGTCCACAATCTTTCCAGCAATGCCTAGATGTTCTAAACCGTTGTGCCGAGAGATGTGTCCTACGAATTTTAGTTGTCTTTGTCTAACTGTTCTGATCAATGGTCTTTCAACTTTAGTATCACTGAAGAAATTTTCTAGCTTTCAGATTAAGACGAATGGAAATATCAGGATTGACCATGATATCTTTAAAGCTCTTAATTTTTGAGAATAACAGTGCTGAATTTGAGATAGCTAACATTTATTTGGGGCGAAAATCATTTCTTTATTTGTTTAAACTTTAAGTATGTAAATTAGAAACAAAGAATCAATCAGGCAAGAAATTGTTCCGCTTTCCAGAGGGGGGCTTGAACTTCGGCCTACGTAAGCGCCCTTGTGTTCACAACACTGTATGAAAGTGGATAAAAACTATACATTTTTTGCAGTTTCAGTAATCAATAAGAAACACAAAACAAAGATGAAGGGATAGTAAATGTTTATATTTGGCTTACTCTCTCTTAAAATCATTACTGATCACCAGCAGTAAACATGATTCTGTGCCAGCTTTTATTACAAAAGAAGTTCTTTTTTAACGGAAAACGTACAACTGAAGCATTGGAGGTTTTAAAGGAATTTCCTGGCTGCAAAGAGGACAGTGTCACTGTCTGTTTTTCAAAACAATCTTATCACGACAGAGAAAACAGGCAAGAAAAATATAGCATTTTCATAAAAGGAAATAATTTTGTCACTAATCCTGTCAGACTACAAAACAGAAAAGATACATATTGTAGATGAAAATGGATCGTTTTATCAGACACTACTAGAAAATTCCTTACATACAGGAAAAGGTGTGGACCGTTTCGAAATAGAAGAAACAGCTTCTAGAGATTTCTTTTTATCGGCTGGGCTGTAGGTGCCAAATAATATTTATACTTTTGAATTTATACTTTATGGTGCTCCTTTTTTTAAATCCTTTTATTAGATATCTCCTCCAGGTACATACTTACTTGTTCTTCTTTAATGAGAAAATGACCTAATTCCTCGGGCAAAAACAACTGATCCCATCAAACGAGGACGGCATAAAAATTCGGTAAATTACTATTAAAGAAAAAATTGGATTATTTACCATATAATGCTAGAGGTAAAAAGCACTTTATATCTATCATTGGGAAATCACTACGTTGAATGAAAGGCAAACAGCATTTATCTTGCTACCGCAACTATCATGGAATGAATTATCCATGTGTCCCTCTTCGTGCTAAGTGATTTAATGAGTCAGGAGTTTTTCAATATGCTAAATGGAATTAATATTGGACGTTCAAAAGTAAAAAGAATGATACGCCTGTTTCAATTCACACCAAGCACAGGAAATCAAGGGATTTGTGGATCACAGTATATTGGTGTAAAATTCTAGTTATTTTTCCTGCCTATAAATATCCATCTACCATAATCAAATAAGAATAACCCTGGAAGTAGCAAAAAACGAAGTATCTTATTATTCTTGAGAATTTTCTCTGAGTTTAACTAGCTACGAGTTTCTTTATGCTTCTGTAGAGTAAGTTGAAAAGTAAGACCTTGCAGTTGCATGCTCATCACTGGAAAACCCTGTTTTTCTCATAGGCAATTATACTCTGGATGCTAAAAATAATAAGAAGCTCAATATGCCACTTTTAATTACCGTGATGCATAGATTTATTCATGATGACTGTTTTGCTTTCTCATTATAGAGCATCTCTTACAATCACATTGAAATAAAAAATGTCATTTCATAAATTTTTATTCAAAAGTCTCTATTAAAACAAATTACATTTTTGTGGATTGCTATTTTCCTGGCACTAGTCACTTTCTCTTTGTTTTCAGTATTGCATAAGATGCACACTTGCTTTCAGCTTTCCTGTTCTGGCACCTTTGGTCCAGTCAAGTGTAAACGAAATAGCTACCAACCAAAATAAACGTTATTTCAATAACGATTTTTAACTTCTGTAACACTAATCGCTTATCTGAAAGTTGTGTTTGTATTTACTGGTGTTTGAATTTTATTTGTTTGTTTTGTATTTGTGTTTGTATTATAAATATGTTTTGAAAATTCTGAACTTTGCGTACTTAGAGGAAGCCATAGATGTAAGAGCTTTATCATGCCATGAGTCATAAACGTTTTCTTAGCTATGTTTCAAGAGATGCTTCTTCCATCATCAGGCTGACGATGGAAGAAGTATCATATACATCAAAAGTATTATTTACATCTATAAATGTGTTTGCATAATTTTTGTGTTTACAAATTAGGACAAGTACAGAACAAACAACCTCATAAGTCACATTGACATCTTTTTGCTTCATAATTTAGGCAACCAACTTAGCTGAAAGTGTCCCCAAGTATTTTACAAATGTAGTATGGCTTGATGAACAGCAAACGGAATTTATAGTGTAAAGACAAGAGGTCGAGAGATCTAACTATTTAAGTGGCTTTGTCACAATAAACAGGGAATATGATTCCGAAAGCAGGAAGACTTTGAAAACCATTAAAAATGCCTTTGAAACGCTGAGTTCTTTTCTGCAAAACCAAAACCTTTGAGTGCAAGAATACGAGCGAGTTGTTTGGTGGTATTTTCTACCCGAAATACCCTTCTGCACACTAATTCAGGCAATAATAAAGAAGTTAGAGGCTCCCAAAATATTCTGTGTGAGATGAAATAACTGTTAGGATTCTGATTAGTGGTTTTGGAGAAGTCCGTTTTGAACACTTCAAAATCTCAGAATTATTTAGCATATCATAAGTAAGAAAAAAAACTGGAAAATGTTGTGATTTAAAAGATATCCTGCAAGTGTATTCTTCAGATCCCAAAGATTCTTGTTTATTTTTGACTGCAAGCAGCATGAATTTGCTAATAGGTTTTTTCTCTGTGTATCTTATTTTAATCCTCTTCTTTTATTTGAATTTAGATATAGTTTGTTTGTCTTTGTAGGAGCCAGTGCTGCTGCAACACCTCCACCCATCGATGCTGATATTATTGGCCATGCAGTACCTGCAACAATGGCTCCCCCAACAGTAGCTGTTACCAAAATGCCAGTTGCTGCCACACAACCTGGACGAAATACCAAAGTTCCTCCACCTACGAGTAAGTCAATTTTCCTGTCATTTCTTACTATTATTGATTATTAACAATTGTGTCATAATATTAACAATGTGGTTTATATATACATGTACATATATATACATATATATATACCAATCATGGGTACCATTAAGACCCTTGGGCTGTGTCACTAAGGATCCAGAATTTCTCCTTCTCTAATCACAATTCTTCTACTTCCTTCATATAGAAAAACTTGCTTTGACTTTTTCTTTCTCCAATCATTTTATTTTTGCAGAAAATAGGCTACTTAGAAGCCTTTCTCTGATATTGCTTGATAAATAGTCTGCAGAATTACCTGGGATGAGTCCTCTTCTTTTTTGCAATAGAAAGATTAACTACGTTCTCTTGGTTTTTGGATTATTGTATGATATTTATATTAAATTTGTGTTTTTATTATATTACACATCTACTGCTACATAACCTTTACAAAAGGTACTGTACAATTTTCTAAGAGGAAAAGTTTGCAGAAATTATGCTATCGAGTATTGCTTGATAAGTGGTCTGCAGAAATGACTTTTAGTAATAGGCTGAATCCTCACTTAATATGTCCAGAGGTTTTATTAAAGAATAATTCATGAGATGGACCCAAGTAAGAAACAGTTTTATCAAGGTAAATCTTTAAAAAATGCCTATGGTTGGATTTTTGTACCTAGTTTTTAATCTACCATCATATATTATATTGAATTANACCACGGCTCCTCTAAATGTATATATATATATATATATATATATATATATATATGAATGCATACATGTATACATACACGCTAAGTCTTGTCTACAATACAAAGTACAAATTAAAAGCACATTAGTTACGCAAGAGAAATAAAAACTATTATGAAAATCAAAATGTATCTAATTGCGAGCCCATTGAATAGAGAAGTGATAGCAATTATTGTAATCATTTGTAATAAGTGTTAAACTGTGGAGATGCACATGTAACAAATGCGCAAAAATAGATTAACATTTAATTCTTTCCGTTCTTTTATTCCTATTCCAATCATGGGTACCATTAAGACCCTTGGGCTGTGTCACTAAGGATCCAGAATTTCTCCTTCTCTAATCACAATTCTTCTACTTCCTACATATAGAAAAACTTGCTTTGACTTTTTCTTTCTCCAATCATTTTATTTTTGCAGAAAATAGGCTACTTAGAAGCCTTTCTCTGATATTGCTTGATAAATAGTCTGCAGAATTACCTGGGATGAGTCCTCTTCTTTTTTGCAATAGAAAGATTAACTACGTTCTCTTGGTTTCTGGATTATTGTATGATATTTATATTAAATTTGTGTTTTTATTACATTACACATCTACTGCTACATAATCTTTACAAAAGGTACTGTACAATTTTCTAAGAGGAAAAGTTTGCAGAAATTATGCTATCGAGTATTGCTTGATAAGTGGTCTGCAGAAATGACTTTTAGTAATAGGCTGAATCCTCACTTAATATGTCCAGAGGTTTTATTAAAGAATAATTCATGAGATGGATCTAAGTAAGAAACAGTTTTGTCAAGGTAAATTTAAAAAAAATGCCTATGGTTGGATTTTTGTACCTAGTTTTTAATCTACCATCATATATTATATTGAATTAGTGACCAATAAATCCTGTGGTCTGAGATAGAAAAATCTCTTACTTAAAAGCCTGACACAGCTAATTTCTAGCCAAGAAGTCAAGATATAGAATGACTATGTTATTGATATTGCTGTCCATTTCTTAGAAAATTTTCCCTGGTAAAATTCAATCTGCAACAAAAAAAAATATAAAAGAATGTGTCTTTGATCTCAGAGTGTACGCTATCAGAAGATTGAATTGGATAAATATGCAGAAGAAGAAAGTGCGAAGGACTTATTTATCTAACATAGGTCATAGCCTTAGTTACGCACTTTACAAAACACATTTTAAGAATATAATTATTCAAGAAAGAAGATAGAAATAGACAGAGGGAAGAGAGAAAGAGATAAGTAGAGGGAAGAAAAGAGATAGAAAAAGATTTATATAGAGAGAGAGAAAAAGGGAAGGAAAGAGAAAGAGAGAGAGAAATAAAGAGAGAGGATAAAAGAGAAAAAAGATAAATAGAGAAAGGGAAAGAGAGAGAAAGGAAAANAATTTGATAAATATGCAGAAGAAGAAAGTGCGAAGGACTTATTTATCTAACATAGGTCATAGCCTTAGTTACGCACTTTAAAAAACACATTTTAAGAATATAATTATTCAAGAAAGAAGATAGAAATAGACAGAGGGAAGAGAGAAAGAGATAAGTAGAGGGAAGAAAAGAGATAGAAAAAGATTTATATAGAGAGAGAGAAAAAGGGAAGGAAAGAGAAAGAGAGAGAGAAATAAAGAGAGAGGATAAAAGAGAAAAAAGATAAATAGAGAAAGGGAAAGAGAGAGAAAGGAAAAGAGAAGTAAAGAAAGGGAAAGAGAGGAAAGAAAGAGAGACAGACAGACAGAAAGACAGACAGAGAGAAACTGTGTCAGAAAATAATTTCTTGACCAAAGAATTACAGTATTTTTGTTAACTTAATTTTTTAGTTGGACACTGTAGAGATCCAAAGTATGAAAAATAAAATTGTTTGTTTACCTTCTTGCTTTTGTAATTTTTACCAGGTTCAGTAGGCAAATGTCAATCCAAAGCAAACATAGTCCTTATTCTTGACAACTCGGGATCTATTGAAGCTAGAGGACACGATGGATTCTTTCGAAAAGTTATTGGTTTTGCAAAGCAGTTCTATCGTGCTTTTGATGTACCAACCACTGCTGATATCGCTGTAGTAGAAGCAAGTACCGATGCTCATGTTGTATTTAATTTTGGAGAGATGAAAGATATTTCTTCCATGGACGCCGCAATCGATGCTATGATTGCCAAAAAACAGAGGTCATTTATAGGTAGGTATCCACAATGTTTTGGTTTGGTATTAGTAGGGATATAAAAATTTCATTTTTTAAGTAGCATTTATCTATCAAAATTGTAATCTTAGGTTTATACATGGGTCAACCGTTAATAAACAATGACTATTTTGGCTTGTGTGTTTTGACCTTTTTCAGGGTCATACTTCAGCAACTATCCAACAGATTAGGCTTTGGAAAAGTTGTTTGTATGCTCTTCATGACCTGTACATTATCTTTATAATAGCTATCATAAACCATTTGACTTGTGATCCAACCCCATTAAAGAAGGGTCCCCGAGAAATACTATCTGGTGAAGACGGTTGCTTTTTCTCTATAATAATTTCACCTCAAGTTTATTACTGACGCTTTAGGTATTAACACTCTTCTATTTCTTTGTGGAAAAATGGCAAAACCTACCTTTTTTGGCTTTAACATCACACTGTTATGGTGATCGTAGTAAAAGCAGCTCTTTTTGTCATCATCTTTGAGCTATCCAACGAAAAGCTTTATTCACATAAGGGTACGTTCTTCAACAGCCCTGTAAAATAACTATACCAAGATTAGAATAACTTGTATGATTATAGTCTTTAGAATTCAAACTTCAATGAAAAATGTCCCTTAATTTCTGTATCTATGTATTTGTGTGAAAGGGAAGCAATTTTGGTAAAAGATAAGTGCAAAATATTGAGTTGAACTTCATTATGTTACCGTATCCACTTATTCGAGGCTGCACAGTATACATACTACATGTCTACTAAGATTTAAAAGTCAATAGCTCTTGGGCCAGACACCCAGACAACCTTAAGCAGGCCCGAGGAAGAGGAAAAGTGTAACACAGTACATTTGTGTGTAAGTACCGAACTTGTTTCATTCAGGCAAGTCTTAAACACATCATCCAAAGTACAAAGTTTGTAGGAACATTTATCGATGCCAATGATTCTCACATCAAATGGTTTGATGTTTTCAGAAGACTCCCTTTGAAGATCACCTCACCTCACCTCGACCGTCTTTCAGGACGTACCACATTGCTGACACGAGCTCGCCACTGCGTTTTCTTTTTCATTGCCACTCTCAGTTCTTCAACTGTTGCTATTACAGTATTCTGTAGCAGATTATCTACATACGTCAACTTTCTTCTTCCTCTGCTTGGTTGTTCTTCAGTTGGTTGCCAGAGAAATAGATTCCTAGCAACCTCCTCTGGATGTCTGACACAATGACCAGAAAGGCGCATACTTTTTTGCCTGACTTGACTTGAAAGTTTTGGAAGATTGCCATACAACTGAATATTATTCGTGTGTGCGTGCCATAGAACATTTTTTACCATTCTGAGCATCTTGGTATAACATCCATCAAGTTGCTTCATCATTTTCATCCAGTGTCCATGTATCTGATTCAAATAGGAGTACCGATTCAACTGTTGCCGTAAATAGTCGTATTTTCAAGCCAACAGAAACACCGGATGACCATGTCTTTCTCAACTTATGACAAGCATTCCACGCTAATGCTTTTCAGGCCATTAAATCTTTCTTTGAAGTTTCTGTCTGTGCTCCGAGACATTTAAAGTTTTGTACCGCTCTTAACTCAGTACCATCCTTAGCTTTAATGGCTCCTTGAAAATCAGCTAGACTTTAACGTACCATGTTAAAAAAGGATTTGACATGATATGAGATTTAGTTACAAGTACGCATAAAATAATTTGTATGCAGTCAGTCCCCGAACCATTTAAAATAAACTACGATGTTGATAATAAATAAAACACTTTGTTTATGAACACCCATCCAGGTGCCTAATTATTTAATGGACAAAAGATCTTCTAGTTGTTCCCAAACGATTAATTAATTAATTATGGCGACTAAAAGACACTTCAGACTGTCCCCACTGCAGTGGAATCCAGAAGACTGCAAAACACATCGTCCTCCAGTGCCCAACAACTAGACTGAAGGGAGGTTTTGACGCCGTCCTCAACTGTGATGAGGAATTCGGAAACTAGCTGAAGAGACATAATGTGGAGATATAGCCATACGCTGCTACTAATTAATTAATCTGTTTATTCCAAGCCTTTAAAAAATTGGGTATAAATCATACTTTTAATTTTTTGACTTCAAATTTTATTTTTATGACATTTTTGTAAGCATTTATTTTCTTTCCTTTCCCATTATTTGCTGTCCAGAAAATGTCATTTTGAAATCACTAAATAGCTCTAAGTAGGCCTATTTGATTTGCTTGCGAAATAATGCAATGGTACAATTCTTGCAGAACCCAAGTCTTTAAATCAGTACAGATTTAGAGAATATTGCCCTACTGGAGATCTTTTGACTGTGATAAGGTAAATTATCAATAGATACTTGGATAAGGTGCAATAAGCACACTGTACCCTTAATTTTGAAATTTCTGTTTTGTTATTTTTTATTCAAAGTATTGATTTAATTGAAAATTTAATCAAACTGCTCTTTTTTTTGTAGGTAAAGCCCTAGAGCTAACACGTACCCATGTTCTTAGTCCAGTCCTTTGTAATATGAACGCGAAACTCGTTGTTATTGTAACAGACGGTTATGTATCGGACGACGTCATGCTGCCTTCGCTAGAAATGCGTGATGCCGGTGTTATTCTGTTCACGGTGGCATTTGGAGAGGAGACACCGTTTGTTCGGTACACACTCAAACTAATGGCATCGGAACCTAAAAGCGAGCATATCTTCCTTTTGGGCTATGATGAGCTGTTACAAAGTGTTCCGGATATAGCAGCATATGCATGCAAAGGTTTGTGAGCTTAGACTTTTGTCAATTGAGACAGAATAGTTGTCTATACGCTTATTAGTAAGCAAAAGAACCTAACTATGTTTCCAACAAGGTTATTATTAGTGATGTAAGAGCTTTGTCATGTCTTGAGTCGTAAATGTTTCTGAGCTACGTTTCGAGAGATACTTCTCCCATCGTCAGGCTCAATGTTATTATCATTGTGAGGCTTCTACTTAACAAGGACAGAAAACACTTCAATATTGTAATTATTATTATTAATATTATTATCATCAACATCGTTACTTTCATCTGATCTCCAATTATATCTTCAGTAACAGGTACAAATTCAGTAGTGAAGGATCATTACCTTACCATGTGAGAAATCCCAGGATCAGTCCTAAGTACAAACCAGAAAATATTGCTTCTAACTTTATTCTATCTTATAACAAAGCATTTGACAGTCATAATTTTAGATGGCGAGCGATATCAATCACTTACAGTAGCTCTCAAAACTGTCAATAAATTAATGGTCTAAAATTGACAGATTTAGTTTGTTATGATAAACAAATGAAGAAGAGGTTTAGGATCTGGTGCTGCATATATAAGCTGACAGGCCGTTGGAAGGAAATTTGTCGTGCGACGTGCAGCTGCACAACTAAGTGTTGTTGTTTTCTGTTAAGAGAACTACCAGAAAGATCACTGATTTAAAGGTAGCTCAAATCTTCTTCTTCTTCTTCTTTCGGCTTTTCCCTCAGGGGTCGCCACAGCGGACTAACGCTCTCCACCTCTGTCTGTCGGTGGTGTCGTCTGAGGAGGCTCCAGCCACCCTCATGTCATCATTCACCGAGTGAGAAAACCGTCTCTTCGGTCTCCCACGCTTCCTCTTCCCCGGTAGTGTCATTTCCATTACCCGTTTTCCCACGTACTCTTCGTTCCATCGCATTACATGCCCAAACCACTTCAAACCACTTAAAGGTAACTCAAATGAGATCTAATAATCAATGGCAGAGCTGGTTGACATACCACAGGTGGAGGGTATAAATTAAAATGAATGTCATAGTATCAAGTAGTAAACTGGCTGGTTGTCTTAATTTTATATACAGTCCAGGTTTGTTGCTGACCTTTCGCCTATTTGTTTTCTGGGTCAAAACTGTAATACAATTTTTAAAAACACCTTTCACTATTTTGCCCTTCTGCATATCTTCACATCAAAATAGAAATCAAATGTTCTCTTCTATGCTTTTCAATTACCGTCTTGGGTATCAAATGTAGAACACATTACTTTTGCCGTATGGGATCTATACAAACAATATATTTTGATTTTGTGTAGGGTTTTATGGGGGTGAAAAGAATAGTAAAATCTGTAATGTTAAGCTGGAATGCAGAGTAGTTTACACACCCAGCAAAAATGCTGCAGCCTTGTGTCAAGTGTCTGTCAAGTGCTGTCCACACAAGACATAAGCAATGTTGTGCCAAAGTCTAAAGACCAAAGTCCAAAAAGTGACCTCTTCGGTAATGTGGCTTTTGCATCTTTGGTTTCTATCCCCAGGGGGAGATATTTTGTATTCCTATAACCACAGTGACAGAATAACCTAACATGGTAGATGTTTAGAACACTGCTTATCAATATCAGGTTTGAACATATCATATTTAATTTTTCATCTGTAGCCACAGATAATTATGACATGGCCACAGATAGCTTTGGGATGAAAGTTACAATTATTTTTTGTGATGGTAGGACATATTAGTTTTCTGTGTTTTTTAATAAATTTGTTAGAAACGCAGAGTGTAGTAACTATAATCTTTTACAATCATGCAGCATAGTTTAATGTTTTCTTTCATTTAAAATCACTTTTATTTTTTGTTAGAGGCTAGCGATGCCACGACACCCGATAATCTCTTCAGTGACGCAAGTAAACCTATTGTCGGAGGTGAGTAACTATTTTTTATGATTAAGAACTATACAAAGCTTAGAACCATGAACAGTATAGTATTGTGAAGAAGAGAAAACAGACAGAAATAATACTTTTAATTCTAGAGAAGAATGTTGATCTGAGACTTAAAACCAAGTGATATAACGGTAGATAGTACACAGAGCTGTTTAAGGAAAAAACCTACATCTAATAAACTTCATTTGTTGATGACTGGGAATCCATCAGATGGAAAATTGAGGGATAGGATTTTTCAATTACTAGTTGTATTGCATATTTCTACAAATGTAAGTTACAACCTGGACCAACAACTATATGAGCATGAAGGCATTGAAATAAACCAGTCACAAAAGAGGAAACAAAGGTACTGGACTTGTATCGGTAAGGGAAACTTACCAGAATACTTCCTGTGATGTTGCCTTTAGGAAAGACTAAGAGAAGCCACGTTTCATCGACGAGACAGAGGTTAAAGCGTAGTAGCAAGATTTGAACCAATTAAATTACAAACATACCTCTGGATTCGATGAAAAACATCAAGAGTAGATGACGGAGTATGTGTTCAGGTGTGATACCAATATTCCATGTAAGGATATAAGGACAGATGTTATTTATATCTATAAAGATAAGAAATGGCCACAGGCGTAAGGAACTCTCAAGCTTGATACAGATACCCTACCGTTCTAGTAGCAGTCTTATTAACAGACTGAAAGTCAGAACTCTAAGAAAGATAAGGTAAAAACCACAACTAAGCATTTGATATGGAGAGAAGCAACACCAATCTGGAATAACATCAGAATTATTGTGTACTCTTACTATGTGATTGCTGACATTGAGAGAATTCTGTCTTCAAAAAGAAGAATGATCAGTTTTACATTTGCTTCTAATTTTTATTGTTTAGATTAGAAAAGAGCAGAATAAATCTCCAGTCTTCATTTTCACTTTTTCATTCATCAAGTTTCATCCTTTTAAAAATGACCTTCAGTTCATGAAAAAGTATGTCAAATGACCTGAAAACTATTGGTTTTAACGGACAATTCAATTTATTAAGAAGTTTAAATGTACACTTAAATGTACACTTAATATAATATAACTTAATATAATATAATATAATATAATATAATATGATATAATATAATATAATATAATATAATATAATATAATATAATATAATATAATATAATATAATATAATATAATATAATATAATATAATATAATATAATATAATATAATATAATATAATATAATATAATATAATATAATATAATATAATATAATATAATATAATATAATATAATAAAAAGAAGAAAGGCTACAATAATATATTATTATATAATTTCTTGATACCTCTTGTTACTATTTTCAATACATAATTAAAACATTAAAACACATGATTTAAAAAAGAAATTTGAATGTTTGATATATCCTATTTAAATGCCCACTAAAAACTAAAACTTAATCCAATTCATCGTCATTACAACTAAACAAATATTACAAATATTGTATTTTACACTTTTTCTTTCCAGATCAAATGAAGTACATTGTAGTAATGTTTCTTAGGTAATGTTGGTTTGACATCTAGAGAGGTGTACCTAAATTTTAAAATCTTAATCGCTTACTCTATTACGTGAGTTCTAATCCAACGATATGTTTTATCTTCTACTAGGTGTGAGTTTAGGTTTCAAGATTCTTTTCTTGGATCAAATCAATTCTTACAGACGCATGCACAGTTCTGTACCTCTGATGTGGTCAGCTGAGCTTACAATACAAGCACAAAGATGGGCAGAATATTTAGCAGACAAGGAAAGGCATGTCACTTCTTATATTGTTTATTTAAAGTATAATATATTAAATTTTTAGCAAATGTTTACATTACATATGGCAGTGGATATTATTTTGCCATACACATCTGTTTTTCAAGAAATTCGAGATAAAGGTTAGCTAACTGTCCAAGGATGACTTGAATGGTGACTTGGCCATACTGAATTATGGCTCCACTAAAATTATTTCAATATTAATAAAAAACTTCAAGAAAGAAAATGTTAAGCACTCTCTTTTGTCCAGTAGAGAAATACAGAGGGATTTCGCACATATGAGTATCTCATGGCTAATTCTATTACACGTGTTATCACATATTTGTACACTGCCATTGAAGTTCAATGTTAAACTAGCTTTAACAATATTCTGTATACTCGTTTGTTACGGTGTGTTTGCTCTTGGGATTCATTTTACCAGGAAACCATAAATTGGTGGTAAAAAATAACCCCTTTAATCTTTATTGCATACAAAATAATGCTTGGTGGAAGTAGCCGTGGTTGAATGGTCAATGCCATTGCATTTTTGCTAAGACATTTCTGTTTTAATTCCTCCAGTAGAAAAAGCTTAAGAATTTTACAAAAACAGTCATTGTTTGGAATGACATCAGAATGAAATAAAAAACGACCATATAAATAAAGAGAAATAGAAGAAAAAACATAAAAAAGAAACATAAAATGTTTAAAATAAGTAATAATTAGAGAAGAAATATTTTTATAAAATAGAAAAATACCTTAGTTAAAGTATAACTATCTGAACAAATATTGTACATAGAACCATGCTATTGTACTTGTTATCCAATAACTCCCTCCTGAAAATCTTCCACCAGGCAAAATCCTATCCCTCAATTTTCCATCTGATGGATTCGCAGTCATCAACAAATGAAGTTTATCACATGAAGTAATTACCCTAGACCCCAATTTGAAAGTGGTTGTAATGTTACTTGTCTAAACTCGGTGGATACATACCACCACTCCGAAGACAATGCAACCTTGATTGTCGAATGCTACCCATTGTGGATAGCTATCCCAATCGTCATTTACTCCCTTATTTAAGACCCATAGCTTACAGCCCTTTATTCTAAGTATAAAGTATAGATGCAAATTTTTGTTGTGCTGTTTCTCCTGTATTTTGTACCCCTTTATAAGTTTTTGAACTTATTTTTGTCTTACTTTTGTCTTGGAAATTAACTGGGTGGGAATTTAATAGATGGAACTTTGTTTGGTGGGATTTTTCCTAATACCTATTGCACCGTTACCTCTAATATCCTAATTGTTTTAAAGTAAGGTAACTTACGTCTTCCTTCATTATTTTTCTTTTTTTCTTTCAGATTACAACACATGCCTAAAGTTAAATTAGGTCAAGCAATGTATATTTCAAATAAACCTGGACCTGCTTCAGCTCAGATCAGTGTTCGTGCTTGGTATAATCAAATAATGTTCTATGATTTCCAGAAGCCTGATATAACAACATACAACAGTTATTTCATACAAATAGTATGGCGATCAAGTACACATGTTGGAGTCGGCAAATACGTATCAAAATCAAATAAAACTTATATTGTGGCTTTCTTCTCTCCTGGTGCTTTGGATGACGAAATATTGAAGTACAATGTTTTACCGGTCACAGCATCTGCTGTCAAGGGTATTTCTGTTGGTAAGTCATGACATTATCACTCTCTATTATTGAATTACATAGTCAAGATTATTCCTCTTGTGAAAAATTCGCTTCAGGTATTGTTTATCCTCTAGTTCAACATAATTAAATTCACCTCTGTGCGATTGCTTTAGAAATTAAGAGATGAATTTAGAGATCATTATTATTATTATTGTTATTATTATTATTAGTTAGAAATCTTTTTACACTTGCGTCTAAAAGATAAGAAATTGATTATACGTGGAGAGAATTTAGAAATGGGGAGAATTTGAAATTGTTGGAAGTTTTGGTTACAAAAATGATCTAGGAAAGGGCAAGCACCGACAGGTCACGTGGTAGGGCATGTGATCATGGTGGCCATAGGCACTGGTTCGAATCCAGTTCGGTGTACATACATTTTTGTGTGATTCATTGTGATTCATTGAGATGAAGAGACCAAAATAAAAGTCAATCGCATTCACATCATGCAAATATGTCATTATGTTTATTTCTGATTCATCCTTAATTTTTGGCAAATTTATCTTTCATACTTTTATTGAGAATACTAATAACTAAAAATATGTGTAGCTATCATAATGCACATGTATCGTTGGCGTCTCTGAAATTTCTTACATATGCAAACCAATTATGATATATATTATTTATAAACATGTTAACATTGTAGATAAAGGTTTTATATTGTTTTTCTTTTTAGTATTTTTCGTTACAAATTGTAATTATTAATGTTTAATTTTCACTTTAAGTTTCAGCTGAGGATGGATGCAAATCCGAAATATATTCTTTATATAAAATAATGACTCATTGTTGGTAACCTGTCTGGAATAATTGTGACTACATTATTTGTTGAGAATAATTTCTTTTAAGTGAGAAAACATTTCAGGTAGTTCTATCTCTAGGGGAAAATGAAATGTAAAGTTTATCTCTCTTTTTCTTAACTAGGTTACTGTCCAGAAGGGTACCAAGCTAATGCAGGCAATTGCTACAAACTTTACTCTGAACCAATGAATTGGATTGAAGCTGTTGCTACTTGTAATTCACAGAAGTCTTCACTTGTCTCTATTGCACGTGATGAGGAATATTATTTTGTTACAAATATGATGCACGAAAGCACTGTCACTCAAATATGGATTGGGTTAAATGATAGGTAAGACCATACATCTATTTAAATATGAACGCATTTTAGTCTTGTATGTCACAAGAGTATGCTTATACGAATATTTGTCCCTGTCACAGGATGCTTTTCTTCAGTCATTTGTCATTTGAGTGAGAGAGAATGGGTATTTGATGACAAGTTCTTACTAGGATATGTCAATCTTAACATACTGCTATTTTCAGCTCTTATAATACAGTTACCTTTGAAGTAATTAAAAATTCTAATGCATAGGAATATTGGCATTGAACGATAGACATGCATAAAGACAACAAAGAAACTGAAGTGGCTTTTCCACAAGGGGAATAAAAACTGAGCAAAGTAACAGTTATTGTCTTTTAACAATAGCCTCACATCTTTCTCTTTTCGGCCAATTTTTAATTTCCACTTGACAGAGATATTAAAACAAAAAAAGACAACATCTTATCGAATATTACTGTTACTGAAAAGGGTTGAGATTGATTACTGATTGGTGTTGAGAAGCTGTTCAAGTTAGAACAATTAAATAATCTCCGCTTCCTTTACCATGAAGTTTCATGTTTCCATTTGCAATCTTGTCTCGGAAAAAGTTCATTTGATTCTTTTTTCCAGTAAATTATAAAGTTGACGTGATACTTTTCTGGATTTTGATTGAATACTGGATTAGTCTGAGGCGGGACGTGAGTTATTCTTCTGAGAAGAGCAGAATAATTCTGCTTCGACTTTAAACACAGAACAATAACCACTCTGCTCAGTTTCAATCTTTTTAGTTCAAAACTTGCTTTACAACGTTACAATTACATAGAAAGTGCTTTTCAGATGCGTTAATGGAATACTTATTTGATGTAATTTTATCTAATGGGACACGCATTTTACGATCTGAGCAAAAGGAATGAAGATCTTTCCAGAAACAACCTAACCAAAAGGGTTATCAAGCTAACCAGCATGTCACACTTTATCAAATGCCTTGGGAATACCAAACGCTATAGTTCTTCCGTCACCAGACTTATCCATAAACCTATAACTACTTTTTGTGATTACAGTCCAAGGGTCACCAGTGAAGCGAGATCCTCTAAATTCTATCAGTGTTCTATCATGAATTCTACCAGTGTATTCTTGTTAGATAGCCCAAAGACCTTACAAATGAGAGGAAGGAGACTTAAAGGCCGATAATTGTAAGTATCAGATGGATAACCTACATTTTTTGACGACAGAAAAAACATTAGAAATTTCCAGGAAGAGTGAAAATAAGGCTCCGATAGGCAAAGGTTAAAACGTTTGGACAGCAAGTGAAATAGATCAGAAGAATAATCTTTCAAAACTACTACCAGATCAAATCTTGATCATGAGCTTCAGATCAATTAAGCCCATGAATAATCTTTAAGGAGAGTCAAAATGTACGAAAGCTTTTACAAAAGAGAATTTTAAACCATGACCTCTGATATTACTGAAAGCTACGGAAAGAGTATTTTTCACAAGATAATAGTTTTTTTCCAAGTGAGTATTGCCAGGTTTTCCTGCAGCCTGGACTACCACATCTGTAGTCTACACTCTCCGATACGGAGTCAGCCTTGGGTCAGGATATTTTTCCCACCCCTGGCCTATATAGTTCTGTCGGGTACTGGAGGTTATTTATTTGATTGAACCTGTCGTAGGAAAAAGATATATGTCCAAAAGCATCATCTAGACGCAGGCTCTCAGCTTGCCGACTACCCGAGACCTATTTTGAGTGGTAGTGGTATTAAACGAAGCGACAGCAGACACCGTCTATCACACATTGCCGTCATAAGAGAGGAAAAATGATGCGGTGACATAACCAACGGCAATTTTATCGCGACAACATCTCTAGGAGAGTTTCCAGCCAAGGCGTCCTTAGCCTTGGTTGGCAACTCTCCTCCCCATGGTATTTCAAGGTGTTTGGGTCAAGCTCAAGAAACCCTTATTTTACGAAAACGAACAATTTAGAAGTTCAAAATTAAAAAGCTTTAAATGTCTGTTGAATTTGCCCTGAACCAGTAAACTAGTAATTATTTTACTTTGAAGTTTTACCTTAATTTTTTTACATATTTATATTTTTTGGTTCAGTAAACTAAAACATGATCCTCCATTTAATCAAAATCTTTTGTTAAGTGTATTTGGCCGAGTGGTTAAGTCAAGAGAGTACCATGCAGGAGATTCGAGGTTCGGACTCCGGCCACGTCCCTCGAAGTACTGTGCCCAATTTGTTTTTTAATTATAAGTAGCATCCTATTGAGTTTGTATATATTTTAGGATAGAATTGGTAGAGGTAAAATACCATCTGCGGTAAAATAGCTTCAAAGCCTTGCTTAGAGTGGAAGACCTAAAAATATAAATTATTTTCTTTAGCTTACATCTATTGACGTTATCTATCTGCTAATCTACAAATATTTAAACCAAGACGAATATTCTCATATTTACTATTTTTAGTGGCTATCCATTTGTATGGCCATGCTTATCATGATGAAATACTCTATTACCGTTAACTTAAAATGATATGCGTACGTCAAAAATTTGCGGCAGACTGCTACTTGAAAAAAACTCGTTTTTCCTTTGCAGAGTTAATGAAGGTTCTTTCACATGGGTGGATGGTATGCCACTCTCTTTCAATGGCTGGTTGTCGCCACCTCAGATTGGAGGAGATAGAGATTGTGTGCAGTTTAACGTCGAAAAAGGATGGGTTGATGTTGTCTGTAATGTCCGACAAGCATTTATTTGCAAAGCTCTAATGCCCGGTAAGTGATACCTATGCCTTTTGTAGTACAACGGCACTTAAACTGTTGTTGTTTTATACTTTCCTGTATACAGGCAGCCAAATGGCAAATGCAAAAATCGTATGTGAAAAGAAGGTAGGTTATATCTCATGTTAACACTCATTTTTATTTCTAGAAACAAGTCTATCCAAATTACTTTATCAGGCTTAACTTTCTAATGAGTAAACATCATAATTAACAAAAATTAAAAGGCTCATGACGCTAACTGACGAAGCCCTTAGGCCTGAATGAGAATTATATATATTCCAGTATCAAAGTCATTATTAGCTATCGACAGTGCTAAATAATATAAGAATATTAGAGCTATGATATGGCATACGGTTAATATATATATATATATATATATATATATATATATATAACTGATAGGGTCATCAACTAATGATCTACTATTTCATTTTATCATCTGGTCAACCATTTCATCTTTTCACTATTTTTTCTACATTTCTGTACACTGTAATTCACTATTCCTCAATTCATTTTCCTTATTGTCATCATTTTGTCCATGTCCTCTTTATGTCAGTGGCTCTTTTTTTGTCATTTGCATGTATATGTTAGAGATGAAAAGAATTTTAATATTCTTTTAACTAAAGTAGGTATTTTTTATTTAAGTGATATATGTTAGTTGTAGATAAAACATATGTTTTCTTTTTTACTAATACACCAGGAAACTTGTGAGACATATGACGTGTTAAAGACGTCTTAAAAACACCTTTCGAACGTTCTAAATGACATAAAGACCTCCTAAAAACACCTTTCGAAAATTCTAAATGCCATAAAAACATCTTTCGAACGTTTCGAATGTCTTGAAGATATTTTTAAGACGTTCTGTGTTTAATGGGATGTGCTAATGTATATACAGGCTCATTGTTTCAAATTTCGTCTTTAGGCTTATATTTTTGGACTGATCTCACATTTGATTTGAAATCTTGTGCTTCTTTCTAAAATATGCATTTGCTTTGTAATCTCGTGCGTCGTCTCAAATTCAATTTTCTAGTTATTTAATCCAACTTCAATTTTATCTCATATTTTAAAATATTTTTGCATTTTATGATTTTTTGATATTTTTGTAACAAGACCTCGATGATAGCAGTATTAAGTACTGAGAGGTTTTCTTGTATAAACATTTGATAAAATAGATAAATTAATAAACGAATCATTGCACTTGCCGCTTTCAGCTTCAGGCTGGAAACCTGTGATGTGGCCAAATTACAAATGAAAAACTAGTAGATTATTTTCACTGTTACTTTGGCTTAAAACAATCAGTACTGTCAGTACTAATAATCATGATTATTAATAATCATAATTATTTTAATGTAACGTGAAAATGGATACCGAGACAATGGCTACTGCGGCCTTTTTAAACTCTCAAGAATGAGCTCCTTTTATTATTCTTAACTAATACTAGATACTACTCTGTTTCATTGCATTTCCTTTATTTCATAAGGTGACGTTATCTTCATGGCCACCATTCACTACCCTGCTCAACCATGGAGTAATGATCTTAGTCTTGGTTCAAGTGCAAGTGCAAGTGAACTGATGCAGAGAGTAGAAAGATTGGTAAGTAAAATGTTATACAAGTTTACAGATTTTTGACCAGCTTTAATCCATTACAGATGGATTAAAAACCAATCAGTAACTACCCTAAAATGTGTTTTAGCGTTTCTTCAACTATATATTTGTTGTTATTTTTTTACTTGCTTCCGCTCTTCAAATAATTTTGTTCAGATGGAAATTATTTCCATAAACAACAAGCAAGTAGTGATTACACGATTAATAATAATGTATACCTCTACTCATTCATGTCGTATCTCAGCAATCAGCTTCATTCCAGGTAGGTCCGGTCTTCTGCTGGAGGTCTTCAGGTGTGTCTCCTGAAGGCACACAATGTCATAATCTTGTGTTGTCTGGGCTAGTAGTTTTGCCTTCACATCTGTGTATCCTTCAATGTTGAAGGGGGCAACAGCCAGAGCCGGTTCTGAGAAGAACCCGTGTTGATGACTTTGGTGTGGAGGGATTTGGAGGTTGGAAGGTAGTATCACAGAGGGATGAGATCTGTAAGTGATGATATGTCGCGAGTGTTGCAGAAATTGGCCTACTNCTCCTGGAGGCACACAATGTCGTAATCTTGTGTTGTCTGGGCTAGTAGTTTTGCCTTCACATCTGTGTATCCTTCAATGTTGAAGGGGGCAACAGCCAGAGCCGGTTCTGAGAAGAACCCGTGTTGATGACTTTGGTGTGGAGGGATTTGGAGGTTGGAAGGTAGTATCACAGAGGGATGAGATCTGTAAGTGATGATATGTCGCGAGTGTTGCAGAAATTGGCCTACTGAGGTTGGTGACCTCAGCGTTTCCCAGGATGTGTCACGAGGAGACTTTCGGCATGCATCCTATACCTCTACTAATGTGGCAATTGCATTTTCATCAAAGGTTACAACATGTTGTTTTTGTAATGATATGAATGCTAGATAGAAATTTTCTCCTAAAAGCTAATCATGTTATTTCCATACTTGAAAATAATTATTGCATTTATAATTGAGAACAGAAGACATGCAACAATAAAAATGAAAACCACGTCTCTCAATACTTTTGGTAACGATGTGTAATCTTAGATCACAAAGTGATATTTAATTACCCAAGAAACATTGTAAACGAGGATGGAATTTGGTATTTTAACTCCCTTTCTCCTCTGGTAGAAAATAATCTTTACTTTAGTGACCTCACAGATTACGACATTGTTAAAAATTAGAGAAGTCATCATAGTCAAATTTACGAAATATATTCTATCTTTTTATAGTCTTTTTATTTTGATAAGAACATGGCTTCAGTATTTTACTTTCATATTCTTTTTCAACCATTGTCCCAAGTTTGGAAATTTATCAATGGTTTCATGTGTTTCCTAACCTGAAGATATTTAATCAACCTAAACAAATATCTCACACGTTTCGATATAGATGTCTGTGTTTGATGTTTTTCCTCCAGAAATAAAACCGTCACAGATCTATCTTTGCAGGAACTTTGTGACCATTTACTTTTTACTTTACAGATCATGGATGTTTATGGCACCAAAGAATGGTTCTTAAGTTACACAATCAAAGCTCTCAGGTAAAATGGGTTAATTTTTACTATCAGATCTTGAGAAATGGGAAGCTTATATTACTACTGTCATAGAATACATTTTGTGTGTGTGTGTGTGATTATTTTTCCTATGGGCAGGTGTTTCATTTAATAGGAGGGAGTTGGTGACTCCTGTATTTCTGTACATAAATCCTTTTTTACTTAGAATTCATTTAGAGCATAAAAATGCCATTTATTAAACAACAGACATTACTGCAAATATTAATTTTTATTCAATGCCTGAGAACAAAAATATGTTTATCACTAGAATTTCTAATTTACCTCTTTAAGACCAGTTAAAACATAACAAATAACCTTTAGACCATTAGTATACACGTGTATCTTTTACTCTCTCTTTATTTGCATTTTTGACATTAAATTAATAAAGGGGAAACCGATAGACCAACACCCAGCTTATTGCAACTGCAGTTAATCAAGAAATTCCGGGGTCGAATCACAGAATGGTCATAACTGTCAACTCTTAATACAAATGATGTCAGTTGTTGTTAGGTAAAGAAACTCAGCATTGCTTTAATACTTTTTCTTACAAGGGTTCTCTGAAAGAATCCAACAGAAAGAAGAATGGTATAAGAAAATAAGCTCTTTATCATTTCCTAACTTATCACTGATTAGACGAAAGATACATTTAATCTACAGATTTTATTAAACAGACATTTATTAACAGGAGGTGACTAATAGAAGAGTTTTGATGTAATAACTGGTCATGGGGCTTAAAAGAATTAGATACACATTTGAAATCGGAATGAAAACATCATAGTCACGTTTGTTATTTTTTAACATGAGTTGGAATTTCGTTACGCACATGTTCTTCGTGCCTGCCAGCTGGCATGATATGCGATACTGAACAAATACAATTAGATATTATCCTACTTGCAAAGAGGTTAGGCTTTTAGGATTGTTGGTATTATGGCGGAGGGATTTCACAGTAATAAAGCTTTTTCTATGAAGATCGATCGAAAAAATCTCCAGTTTCTTTGAAGGTTTTTGAAATGTGGCATTTTTAGCTACTTAGTACCGTAGGAAGTGATAATTTGAAGCTTAGCACATACATTTTAATATATCCTGTGGCTGTTATTAGAACACTTAATGATTGGTGAAGAAATATTTAAGACCTAATTTTCTATCCTAAAATTGCCAAGTATTTTGAAAAACAGTGATTGATAACCGTAAATATTTAAAAGAAATAACAGAGGGAAGGAATTGGCGTGGGGATCGTTGAATCATTTATGGTACTGTAATTTAAGTACATCACATTTATACTAATTAAACAAAATGAAAACGAAAAAATTTTTGAATCCACATTTCTTGACAAGTATAAATGTCAATACAGATTTAAAATTTTTAAAGAACCTAAAACAAACGAATTTTTTCGGCTTACAATTTCATTACAGTTTAAAGAATGATAAGAATCTGATGATGGCAGTTTGAAGATGGCAGTTTTGAAGATTGTAAAAGGCAGACCAGAAAATAATCAAAGTACTATGGGTATAGATTGCCAGTAAACTTGTATGATTTAATTGATCTGATTGGAGAAATTAAAAAGAATATATTCAAGCAAAGTGTAGTCGTTGCTTACAACTGCCGATAGAAAGCGACAAAAATCTTTTGACCACGTGATAGCCACAGATAGCGGTAGATCGTAAGGCAAAAATAGGATGTTGAAAAGGGTAAAATAGACTACAGGTGTCCTGCGCGAATGATGCAGCAACACAGATTGTAATCCAATATCCCCTGCTGACGCCTTGTGAACTTTGGGAGAGAAAAATTTACATTGCTCTGTAGTAGTTGTAAGGAGCAGTCGTTACGTCAAAGAAGACCGAGAGTAAGTGACTGCTTTTAAAAAAAGGGGGTATTTTCTACAATTTTTCTAGATCACAGCTAGACTATATATGCATTTAATAACAGATGCACTTGCCAATGCACACCTTCTATAATTTTAAATTTTTGAATGAGTGTTTTTTGTATTTAATCAACAGAGGCCATGTTAGTGTCTATATTGATGTGGAACTGAGGTTTGCTCCAACGGCACCAATAGATCCAATGCAACCTCTAAAAGATCTTGCTTACACAGAAAACTGCGAGGGATTTATCTGCGATCTGTCGGACATACAGCTTGTTCCAGGTAATTGAGACTGTTAATTCTATTCATATTTTTTGAAACTGGTCCCCAATCTGTGGTTCCCTTAGGGTTTTTCCAGCTTCACCATCCAGCTAGTTGTGTCATCGCTAAGGTGCTTTGCTCCATATGGTGAACTTTGACAAAGAAAAGTGTCAATTCTCATTCCCAGTTGATCGATGCAGAAAAATTAACAGGGAAAGTGTTTGTGGCAAGGTAACAAACTGATCAAAGGCAGGTTTATGATGAATGTTGCAAAAAGTGTATCCAGTCAATAGCTCAGAAGGATATTGAAAACTTGATCCAAATTGAGACAAGATCAAAATGACAAAAAGAAAGGAGAAGAAAAAGAGAAAACAGGAGTGGTTCATTACAACTGAGGTGTTATCCCTCTTCTTGCAAGACAAAATATAACATTATGTCTTGCAAGGAGATGTATCATATCTAAATGCAATGAACAAGTAGAAAGCTTGACAATTTTTTTGAGCTGGATAACATTTAGATAAATTTGATACCGTTACGAAACAGCATACAGAGAGGATAATGAAAAAACCTCAAGCACAAACATTTCAGAATTTTCGTAGGAAAAACCCGCAGGAGATCATCAGTTTCATTCCTTCTAAATACAAAAGCCAAGAAAATGCTTTGTATATCTTCTTTTTTTCCTTCATCCGACTTTGCTGTCATTGAGTTTTTGGGTCACACACACACACACTCACGTTTTCCTCTATGTAGTATAAATCAATTAAACATAAGTGTATTGCTGATATCAAAGAAGCTGGAAATTCCATATAGAATTCGGTTTCACACAAAATGTATCTGATAAAGACCAACTGGCTATAATTTTAAACTGTTTTAGTACTGAAGTTGTCCGCCAGCACTTGGATAGGCTTTTATCTGTAAAACACTCGCCAATAACAGGCAATCTACACAGCACCCTTCATAAGTCATTTATAAATGAACGGAAGTGGAAAATGCTGTAGCTTTCTACTTTGATTTGACATAGAATATGTCAGAAGTTCACAGAGACTTAAAAATTGAAATCCGAAAGGCCTTGCCCAAACCAGTTTACATCCTACTTGCACGCGTTTTGACCCTTTTTATGAAAAGGGTGACATCTGATTTAAATGACCTTATAGAACTTTTAGTTTCAAATTTCTTCAAACACTAACTGAAGATAATCTATTCAAATTTGTAATAACTAATTCTAAATTCTTCACAGAAATAACAAACAGACCACTAACCACTTTTTAAAACCTACTTTTGAGAACTTGCAATCAAATAAAAAGTGGATACTTTTTGTTACAGTATTTATGTAGCCCCCTTAAAATTACATTTAAAACACTTGAATTTGTTGAGTGTGAAATGTATTCACTTGGGTGAAGCCCTTCTTGGCACTGGCATGGCGATTTTTTCTTTCAAACTATTTGGGCTAATATGTCAGCAGGAAAAGCTTAATTTAAAATTAATATCGGCCTTAGTGCTTCTATTTTGTTAACTCCCATCATATTTAATTATTCTGGGCATGTGGTTTATCTTATATTAAAAACCTATTTTGATCACTTACATCGTAAACGAGATTTTTTTAATTCTGCATTTTCCTCGGTTAGCACACCACGTCCCAGAGGCCCCCCTTAATCTTACCTTCATATCGAAGAAAATATTACCACGCCACATTTTAATCTCTTTGGCTCTCATCAATGATGCCTTATGTTTGGAAAATTAATCAAAGTACCTGGATAATAAAACAAAAACCCCAAATGCATCGAATTAAGTTCGAAGCAATTTCGATGAAGTTGAAGAATGCTATACAAAAATAACTGCATAATATATCAAATAGTCACAAATATTTGATTTTTCCCTTACATCTTTTGGTAAATAATAATTGTTTGTTTGTTTGTTTTGTTTGTTTGGTTGTTTGGTGGTTTTTTGTTTTAACGTCATTTTTCCGAAGTAACTAGGACTCAGACGGTACCCTTTATAGGGGACTTGGATATGGCAATGAGGAATTTCTTGGCCGGATGCCCTTCCTGACCCCAATCAATGTTTTTTTGTTTTGTAAAATTCCAAACTCGCCTGATCGGGAAAAAAATAAAATAATGATAAATAAATAGTAAATAATGATTAGGACTAAAAAATAGCAAATCAAAAGAATAAAGTCACATAAAAAAGATTCCTTCTAAGTGGAAAATCTTGTTTTAAACGTTTTATGTACCAGTAGATACCAAGTGACATAGTTTCTGCCCTTTAATCTATTTACTGTGATCATAGAGGTCCAGCTGTAGGGTCGTCAAGAGCCAGTTGAATCCCGTGAGTTAATGGTATGAGGTGGCGTATATGAAAAGATTTTCTGGCTATTCACACCAGAAGAACGAAAGAAATACCTATGAAAAGAACTAGATCTTTGAAAAATTGGCTTATTCTCTTAATTTTTGATCATTCAAATTAGTTTCTTATCTTACCCAGAGGAGTGTCTGTTGTACCCATATAAATAAGATAGCATTGGTAAAGTTTACGAATACTACTGAATATTTTGAACTGAAATAAATAAAGCAATCCGTGAGGAAACACTTTTTTGTTTGCAAAGTCAACAAAAAAATTAATGTCAACAGGCTTAGCAAATCTTGGTTTTGATGACGAATATTTACAAAAGAGTACCTTCCCTTTTTCGGAATTTAATAGCAGTTCATATATATATATATAGTAATATTAGTAAAGTATTCCAATGTTCACTAAGAGTGCTCAATGTTTCCAGAGCGTTTATAAATCCAGTAAAGCATACAAAATAACTAGACAAATTTAGCAGTTACTACTAGTTTCATGTTTTCTTAACAATCTTCAAACTGCAATGAATTACTACAACATTTCGTGTATTATAAAGATGCATATATATATATATAT
>RDPX01000481.1:212784-222847 GCA_003991215.1 Morbakka virulenta
ATCTACGTATCTATCTATCTATCTATCTATCTATCTATCTATCTATCTATCCATTTAAATATCTATCCATCTATCTATCTATCCATCTATCTATCTATCTATCTATCTATCTATCTATCTATCTATCTATCTACCTATCTATCTATCTATCTATCTATCTATCTATCTTTCTATGTATCTATCCATCTACCTATCTATCTGTCTATCTATCTATCTATCTATCTATCTATCTATCTATCTATCTATCTATCTATCTATCTATCTCTCGATCTATCTTTCTACTTATGTATGTATCTATCTATCATCTATCGATCTGTCCATCTATCTATCTATCTATCTATCTATCTGTCTATATCCGTGCCAAAGAAAATAGAGAGAAGCAGCAACTTATGTTGCTGAGCAAAATTTAGATAAGTTTCTTCCATTTAATCATTTGTATGTCTATTTTCCTTTTTAAGAAGCATAGTTTTTTTATATGGTCATAACCTTATATTCTTCATATTCCATGTTACTGTCCATCGGGAGCTAAATCTAGTTTCCTATCTATTACTCTAAGCTTTAACGTAGCACCGAACCCTGCTTACAAATCCACTGTATTTCTAATGTGAATAATTTTGTCAAGATGTCTATTTGACGTTTTCAGAGACACCGAATATGATGTCCATTTTCCTTTTTGTGGGATTGGCAGTGGGGAGAAGGGTTTGCATCTACTATTAGATTTTTATCCTTTTTTTGTGGCACTTGTTCTGTGAGGGAATTTTTTCGATTTCCGGCCTGTAGTATATAAAGTTTAGTTTTTCAACCCGCTTTTCCGTAACTTTTTGTTATATCTTTTTACTCTTCAGTTTCCTTAAGATAAACAACACGTACAGTAATTGACCTTCCCGGAAACATTTAACTAAATAACTATCACAGCCCTTTTTTACTTCAATCCAAATGACAAAACATGGATTACATCNAGAAAGCAGATAAATGCAAGGGTAAGCAGTAAAGGTAACAATGACGAACAACAAAAGTTGGTTCGCTATGGCAACACTTTTTTCACTCTCATCTTTGCAACTATTGTCATCTTAACTCGTTTAAATTACCCTGACTTTTAATTATCCTTGCATGAATTCTTTTTATTAATTGCAATTGTCCACTATGAACTGCTTATGGTATTCATTATTTAGAAGATCTTACGACCTCTTTATAGTGTGTCAACGTTTTCTTTTATCTTGTTGAATAGCACAGTTTAAGAAAATGGGTCCAAACGTTCATTTCCCAACGTATCGGACGTTTTCAAATTTGATTTGTCACCTCATCAGGTGTATAATAGCTGGACAGTTCCTAATGTCTCATATGATACATGTTTTTTATGGTAAGGGGATTTCCCTATAGTAGGGAATTCATAGTCCCTTATAGATGGGAAACCCACAGCAAAACTCTCTTGTTTAGGGGGGACTGATAATAGAAGGGGGGTTTCCCTAGCCTTTTACAATTCATTTCCATTAGACTTTGTCAAATCTGTTTTTGAAATAAAATTTGGTAACATTTGCCAATACAATGACATGGATATTCCCACCTATAAAATCTTCATCTTCATTTGAGAGGGATTTGTTGCTGAAGTGTGTGTGCGCCACTTGACATTTCACAAATTACAGTACGTTTATCTAATCTGTATCTGCAACTGACAGCATATGTTCTAAATATTCAAAGACATAGTACTTGTAGAACTATGTAGATCAATGTATGGAGGCTCCACATTGCAGTGACTCCTATGTATCAATATTGCTATCATAATTAGAAAAGGAGTGATTGATCTGATTTTATTTTGATTAAAGACAAGATAAAGTAATAAGAAACAAAATATAGGGTTCAGAAGTATGGAGCAATGGGCCAAAGTTTGTTTGTCTGTATCAAACAATCATATCTTTGTAACAATGATAAAATTGTCAGAAAATTGTCATTAATTTCTCAAGCGAAGTTATCCACATATTCTTTATGCACAAACTATTTAAAAACATGTCAATTCTCAACATTTGCTGCCATTTTTCGAAAATTATCCATCACGTCTCGACACTGTTTCCCTCCAGAAAGAATTAGACTGTTGCTTCACTTTCTTCAGGTAGAATTAATTCTTTTAGCTACTTAACCTACTGATGAGAATTTTGCATTCCTTTGCAAATAATTCAAGAGCAATCAATAGCAAGGTGGTCGGAGTCACGGGCAGCGGGGCAATGGGAAAGTTATCCCCATCCCCCTTGATAAGTCTTTCATTCTTTTGCAAACGTTCTGCAATCACACAATAACATATACAATTGGCTAAGTGTCGTGTTTGAAAAGCTGCTCCGGGTGCTCAAAAGTGCTTGCGATGCTCTTGGTCAATGGCATGAGTTGTCACGCGACAGAAGAGGCACAACTAGAGACTTAATGTCTTGCTACTAACACTCTTAAATTCTTAAGAGTATTAGTAGCAGGACATTGAATAAAATGCAAAAACGAAAAATGGAAATTTATCTTCAGTACTGTCTGACAAGAATATGAATCAGATTATGCAGAATTAATTATATTCAACACATTTCAAGAAGTTCTAAACAAGATAGGATTACTTGGAATAAGTTGATCGGAAATGCGTCTGATTATGAAGATCTTAGGCAAGAACAGAAATCTTCAGCGTTAAGGAAGAATCCTAAATACGGTATCCAAAACGTATGTTGCGAAACGCTATCAAAAATTGTCATTCAATCTGCTCTGTTGCGATCCACGCTATAGGAAGTGCTCTCTGTATCATTAGTGATGAAAGGAAGTCATTGTTCTCGGCTTGAGAGAAGTGAAGAATAGAGGAAAACCCAATGTTCATTGACGTAAGAATTTCTAAAAAATAAAACCCCATGCAGAATCTAACCCAGAGCGAACAGCTGAATCTAATTCAGCCCCGGCTACTAAACAAACAGTTAGACAGTGTTATGTGCAATGCGATAAAACAATTTGGAAAAACCCGAGAAACCAAAGCTACAAAATGTGTTGGTTATTTTTATGTTTAAGATCCATACAACGCATAATGCTACTTGATGTATAAAACTATAAAGAAAAGACAGAAAAAAAACAACTCCCAAAACGGAAAGGTTAAGAACCAGCCAAAAATTACACAAAGCCAAAATTCGCCATTTTCAACCATTTTCATCCCTTGTAATGCATCGCAACAAATGTAGTTCTACTCAACTGTTAGGTAACATTTTGCATTCCAAGTTGTTATTCATTTATGTTTCATGCGCTCAGAAATTAGGCAAAACAGATGGCAAGGCCATTTATTTGACTTACAACATTTGAAATTTTTGTGTAAGTCCACAAAAAAGATTCAAATATTCACGATGTAGATCACACACACAAGACAACTAAAAACATCATAAAACAAAGACCAGATGTCGTTAACTATTGTTTTCACTATCACCTGCATTATCAACCTTTTCCGTTGTGATGTCAAATAAAGAGCTTCTGATCATGAAATCGTTTTCAACAGGTACATCTTCCATATTGTCATATACGTTATCATCCAAAGACACCCACTCTTGCAGTGACCAGAAAAATGGGCCTCTCATTGCCGTATGGTAGCCATTTGAAGTGGTCTTACACTTTCAACAACGTTTTCCTCCACATCCGATACATCGTCGCTTTCAGTATTGTCGTACCTACTCTGCAAGACCGGCGGTGCATCAATATCATTTCCAGAGTACCAAAATTCATTCTAAAAATTGAGAGCCTGGCCTAACGCATCGTATGGGATTCCTTGAAGATATTTCCATTGAACATCAATCACACCATTCATAACAATATTCTAATGCAACAATAGATACTGATTTGTTTTAATTACATCTTGACTGCATCAACCTATCATCAAGAGTCAGACATGCCAAGAAGAGGTGGCAGAAACATTTTCTGTAGACTATGCAAATCATATTAAACCTACTCTTATGGCAACATTAGACATTTCCACATTTTCCAAGATATAAGTGATCATTGTACCTCTTCTTCTTGCATGATATTTTTCTCATGGTAAGAGTTAATTTGTAGTGTTGTCAAGGTCATCATTATGGGTTGTATGGTAGTGAATTTATCCCCAGAAATCCTCTGCAGTGTATCATTGTAAACAATGTATACCAGGCAGTACTTATGTATTACATGCATTTGGAGAGTGCACTAAAGGCATTTGGTTGTTTTGACAAAAAACCTCTTGTGTGTTAGATTTTTGTTTGCTTACTACCTATAGCATTATGACCAGAATGGTGTAAATAGTACTATTAGAATTGGATTTACTATAGCTTGTTTCATGTATTATTAATCTGAGGTTTACCATAGAAATTATCATAAATCAAGGAACTCACAAGATTTTTGTTTGATGACCTCAATGACGTACTACACATGATATCCTTACAGTTAACAATCTGTAATAAATATTCTAGTGATCATTCACGAAATGATTTTCATTTCTCGCTTACATTCCAACCGATATGCGATACTTTGTTTTCGATATTTTCGGCTATTACTAAATAAGCATCAGTGAGCATAGCACTCTACATTTGGTCTAAAATCTTTTCGGCGTGTTCAAAGTTTTTCAATTCAAGTTGAAGATCAAGTTGTGTTTCCTTTGCCATCCAGATGAGCTCCAAAATGCTCGTAAGAAGTAAAACACTGCCCTGCTTTTTAGTAAGAGGAGCCCTTCTTCTTCCCACACTCCTTAATGTACTACGTCCAGATGTATTTGTTACTAAGAAAAATGCTCCATACGTTTTGAAAATAGTCTAACTTTTTTTATCTTCGGCTCCCTGTTTCTGACTTCATCGCTGTCCAGTTCCGATAACATACCATGTTCGCATTTGCTGAAAAGACCGAGAAGAATGTTTTTTCAATTTCTATCCTGTTTCTAATATCATCTTGTTTTAGCGTTAGTTCTCTTTTTTCTCACATCTTAATGCGAAGACTCTGTCTGTGGATCAGATAATGATGACGACTGAGATGACTTTTTACAGGTGAGGAGATAACAGAACATTCTTCCACACCCCCATCCTGACCAGTACCAACACCAGAATTTTCCTTGTGTGCTTTTTCTTTTACAACTTTGCTCCATATAATTCATACTTTTTACTTTACACTCGGCTTTCTAAGCTCTAAAATTCGACAACAATTTCCAAATCCAGATCCTTCAACTTCCTCCTTTCTTACCATTCGGCTGACATTGTTAGCTGTACATCTTCACCGTTTTTCTTTATGTAGGTCAATATAAGATTTAGTTAGTTTATGAAATAGTTTAAGCCTTGTGTTTTCTGCCATTTTTAATAAATTAAAAAAACCAAGGATACATGCGGACTTTACACAGAGTAAACAACCCCTTGTTTGAACACCCTTCGAACAACACCTGTCCCCACTGAATCGAAAAAAATACTATTGCGAAAGTATTATGTGTAACACACTGAAAATAATAATCTAATATCACACAGCTATTTGAAAACGAGTTCTAACTTGCATTCACGTGATTCTCCTTTGAGAAGAAATTCCGTGGGTTGCCATTTGATTGGAAAGAGAATATTTCCCCTTCCGCAATGAATGTTGCAAATTTGATATCATTTGTTTTCAGTTTAAATAAGCAAAAAATTGTAGTTTAAACAATAGGCTGAACGTTTAAGCACAATTTCAAAGTCCCTAAAAAGATATATAATTTGGCGTTTTTCAGAGAAACCCCAAGAAATCTAAGCTGTGGTACCACGGTGACATATTTTGAACTACTGGAGTTAAAGATTTATTATTGTCTGGAAGCCAGTGTAATGCATCAGGTATTTGTCAAGCAATAACAGCATGACGCGAGAACCTATGGTTAATCAAATATAGCAAAAACATACTGTTTTTCATAATGGAGAGATTTTTATATGCAAACGAGAGATATTGGTAAATGAGAAAAAAGTTCTTTGTTACACAACTAAAGAGCTATGACACTTCCATCCCACCCCCTACATTTTCAGAACACTTTGTAACAGAAATGTCCATACCCCCAAACCTCCTGGGATTAACGTAATTTTTGGAACCTTTCAAGCCAAGGAATACGTTTTAACATTAGACTTAGACTTTGAAGTCATATGATGTAGGGACCCATTCAGAACTCAAAAGAGTTCCACAATCTTGCGGTACAAGGGAAAATGGATGAAACAGCTTCAGGACGTTGACTAAGAATAGCAGGGGCTGGATCAATATCAACAGGAGAAGCA
Source organism: Morbakka virulenta (assembly GCA_003991215.1). Classification (NCBI taxonomy): domain Eukaryota; kingdom Metazoa; phylum Cnidaria; class Cubozoa; order Carybdeida; family Carukiidae; genus Morbakka; species Morbakka virulenta. The sequence goes on from RDPX01000481.1 coordinate 219,024, forward strand.
AAATAATTGGTTTCCTAAGTATTTGGAACCCTGGTGCAGTTAGTTGTGTAATATATAATCTTGTCAGTGGCTGAATACTTGATGCTTCGCTGGGGGTATCAAGGGTATTTTTATCATGACACCATCACTAGCTGGGTTCCCTACCACGGCTTAGAGAGGCCCATCCACCCTCATCGAGAGAAGGCTATTCCGCACCAGTTTCCCAACCTGGTATTTTCACAACCTCGNATATAATTTGGCGTTTTTCAGAGAAACCCCAAGAAATCTAAGCTGTGGTACCACGGTGACATATTTTGAACTACTGGAGTTAAAGATTTATTATTGTCTGGAAGCCAGTGTAATGCATCAGGTATTTGTCAAGCAATAACAGCATGACGCGAGAACCTATGGTTAATCAAATATAGCAAAAACATACTGTTTTTCATAATGGAGAGATTTTTATATGCAAACGAGAGATATTGGTAAATGAGAAAAAAGTTCTTTGTTACACAACTAAAGAGCTATGACACTTCCATCCCACCCCCTACATTTTCAGAACACTTTGTAACAGAAATGTCCATACCCCCAAACCTCCTGGGATTAACGTAATTTTTGGAACCTTTCAAGCCAAGGAATACGTTTTAACATTAGACTTAGACTTTGAAGTCATATGATGTAGGGACCCATTCAGAACTCAAAAGAGTTCCACAATCTTGCGGTACAAGGGAAAATGGATGAAACAGCTTCAGGACGTTGACTAAGAATAGCAGGGGCTGGATCAATATCAACAGGAGAAGCAAAATAATTGGTTTCCTAAGTATTTGGAACCCTGGTGCAGTTAGTTGTGTAATATATAATCTTGTCAGTGGCTGAATACTTGATGCTTCGCTGGGGCTATCAAGGGTATTTTTATCATGACACCATCACTAGCTGGGTTCCCTACCACGGCTTAGAGAGGCCCATCCACCCTCATCGAGAGAAGGCTATTCCGCGCCAGTTTCCCAACCTGGTATTTTCACAACCTCGCGGTGTGTGTCCTTGTTCCTCTTGTCGAGGCAACCTTCATCACCCAAGTGGTGTCAGAAGTTTACCTTTCCAGGCATTATATGCAGGGACACCGCCATCGCCAAGGAAGACCTTCTAACAGCTATTGCCGATAGCGTATTCTTGAAAGGTGTAGTGATTTCTATCTCGGCTGAGGGCACAGGATGATGATGATGAGAAGGGAAAAACGACAATCACAGAAAGAGTTTTTAGGAGAGGCAACAACTGCCTAAGAATGAAGCTTTCAAGAGAAACAAATCACAGGAGAAGCAAAACACTGAGCTGGTACCAGTATTAAAAGCTCACCAGGACACTTACCATGATAAAAAACTATAACAAAATAAGACAAGTCACGTTCCATCGATGAGACAAGACCTGAAGAGTAGCAGCAAAATTTGATCCTATCCACTTAAAAACACGTCTCTGAACCAGATCAAGATCATCAAGATGAGATGACTGAGCATCTATCTAGGTATAGTAAGAATACTATGTGCGAGGGCGAATGGAAAATTTATGCAGCTACATGATAACCTCATGCATATGGTGCTCTCTGGCACGATACAAAGAACCACCCTTTTTGGAAGCAGATTTGCCAATCGATTGAATACAAGAACCACAAGAAAGACCTGGAGAAAATGATAAACTGGGCATTCTCATTCATTAACATTCCTCAAGGGCATAGGCAATCTCATCAAGATGAACATCACAGCAGAAAGATATTCCTTGGATATTAACGGGAGATAAGGGCTGAGCTTTCTACTAAATGACATCAGTTGCGTTTTATGAGTATTGAAAAGAATCAGCCATTTCCTTCCTCATTTTCTGACAACCTGAAGGCCAGATTCTAATTTTCTTTCAAGTTTCGACTGTTCCTTCTGAGGTACCTTGTAGTCAATGCCAGAGTACAGGATAGCGTCGTCAGCATAGATCTTAATAAGCTGGAGCACATTACAAGGACGATCACAGATGTATAGGAGAAAGAAAGTTGAACCAGGAATAGTACCATGAGGAAAGCCAGCGTTAATGGAATATCCATTCAGATGTCATTACATCCAATGTGACACTCATTTTACGATCTGAATAGAAATAACTTTATAATACAAAATACCTTTTCACAAATTCCATAATAAGAAAGCTTCTGAAGGAAGCCACTGTCCCACACCTTAACTAATGCCTTAAAAGTATCAAGCGTTATAGCTCTAACCTAATCAGACATCCATATATTTATAGATACGTTCCGTGATGGCATTGTAAAGGTCACCAGTGAATATCCACATGAATACCCGTGCCAAACCTTTGCGAAAAGCACAAAAGTCAAAACCTGAATGTGACTGGAACACTTACTGCAGAAAGGGAAATTTGGCCAACAATGAGTTGAATCGATCAAAACGCTCTTACTTTCGAACAAAGTTGCAAGAAAACTGAAATAAGCCCGACTCTCTATGGAAAACTATCAAAGAAATATTTCCTGTTAAAGCTTCAACCAGTACAGCAACGACAAAAACCTTCAAAGTTGGAGAGAAACTCGTCAGCGACAAAAATTCAATCAGTGAGGAATTCTGTAAATTTTTCTCATCAATTGCTATAAAACTGAAGGAAAAAGCTTTCCCATTGAGAGACTATTTGGGGATACGAGAGTCAACGTAAGAATTCTAGTAGTGCACTGTTTCTAAGTCACTCAAAGACCAAATACCTTAGCTATAACAAAATAGAAGACTTACAAATGGATATTTACGAGGAAAAAACAAATCACCTACATTCTTGAGAACATTAGAAACTTTTCAGTAGGGGGGAAAACAAGAATCCAACAGAAACAAACGGGTTAAAAAGGTCTGGACAATAAGAGAAAAAATCTCATTGGTACACTCATTCCAAACAACTTTTTTCGATAAAGTTTTTAAGTTCGTACCAAATGTTTCAAAAGAATAGCCGTACTCTAATTCAGTATCATCATCATCGGATACGCCTTCCGTCGTTTGTCAACATTGCGCTAAAATCGTATTGGATTCTATTTAGACATTCCTCCGAAGGGTTCACACATAATCCATTCATACTTACCTGACAAGGAATGAAAGTGTTCCTGCGCCATCTTTTCTTCCAAATTCAGTATACGTATTTTAAATGTCTGTTCACCACATTAACAACTATTCAATCAACGTACTATTAATGAAGAAATATAAAAATTTGTAAATAACTATGAAGAAATTACTTTGCTCGATTAGCCAGTATCAGTTTGATCTTGTGGCGACAAGCAACGTCTGGCTGAAAGGAAACCCATTGTCTTTAGAACATGCGAAAATCCTGGGTCATTCAACCGAGTTCAAAAACAGAAAAATACATTAAAAACACATGTAAGAGTCTATAAGATACAAAAGAAGGAAGGGTGTGGAGAGCTTAGAGTCCAAATTGGAATACCTTTGGATATATATGTATGTATATATATATATATATATATAATTGCTGAATATTGTAGAAAAGGAGAGTAGACAGAAGGGATTAGAGCTAAACAGCAAAAAGACTGAAGTAATGGTTGTCAGCCGTCAAAAGGAGATACCTGTATGTGAAATTTATACAAACAGAACAAAACTGAAGCAAACGAAATCCTTCAAATATTTAGGCACTCACATCACATCGGACGGAAGAAGTGACACCGAAATAAAATCAAGAATAGCACAAGCGAAATCAAACTTTCAAAAAATGAAGTCTGTTCTAACAAACAAACATCTATCAATTGACACCAGGAAAAAAGTGTTGCAATGTTACATTGAACCTATTCTTATGTATGGATGCGAAGCATGGAC
>RDPX01000481.1:269039-281102 GCA_003991215.1 Morbakka virulenta
CTTATTATCTCTTTTATTACGCTCTGCATTTATGTATCGAGCACTCTAATACGGTTAACCGAATCGAATGTACCATATATATATATTCATTCTATTTTCAAAAAACGAGATCTTATGCTTTGGCTGCAATATTCTATCCAACCACAAAAAGAAAAACAGCCACAAGGATATTTTTATGACGTTCATATATAAACATTTACATATTACTCTTCTATTTAAATGCGTGTGTTTTGGCCTCCAAATGTTTTAATTGATATTTTGCAAATGCTTTACAACAGATATCCACTTATGGTTTTCAAGTACCGCAAAATAAGAAATGTAGTAATTAACTATTAAGCAGTTTAAAAGATGAAATTCAATAAGTTTTAAGCATCCGCGAGGGCTGGAGCAAACAAGGGTGGTTTATAACCCCCCTAGTGTTTACGTTTCTGTAGATGGGCTACTAGCAGTAATGACGTCTTGCAGTATTGCTCTAGTTTCTAGTAGTACATTTAGGGGGGGGTTAACGTCTGTTTTCTCAAGTAACTGGGGCTCCGACAGTGCCCTTTACAGGGACTCGGATTTGGCAGTGAGGAATTTCTTGGCCGGATACCATTCCTGACCCTAACCAATGGCTTTTTTGTGAATTTTTAAAGTCGCCCACTTGGGGAATCGAACCCAGAATTCTTGGTTACGGTGCAGTTGCACTAACCATTAAGCCACGGCTCCTCGGTTTCTAGTATTACATTAATAAACAAATTTTAATTTTACATTAAAAGGTTAATTTTTTTCGAGAGATTTATTTATTGTTAATAAATGCCCCCCTCCCCCCAAAAATCGCTAAATAAAAATTATTGCTCCTATTGTTTATTCCAACTGTCCCTTTGCTGGGGGTACCCAAAATTAAGGCCACAATGTTGACCAGTTTTAGTTTTTAATTTAAGAAAACTAAAACTTCAGCCCCAAATATCCAGATTGGGATACACTGTTGAACGGTACAGTCATGATAAAGAACCATGTAATCAAATGGATAACTAGATTTTAAAACTAGTTGGGTTACGAACGTATATATAAGAACGTATGTATACATAGCTAAGCTGATAGATACATCACGGATGGTTAGCATAGCTATATTTATTTGTTTAATCTTATAGCTGTTGTTTATTTCCTATTAATGTTATTAGGTTCTGTACTTTGTAGCTTGCGATTGTATCATCTATTTTCGTGATTTTCTTGGGCTTTAAAACTGAATCATTACCAGGCATGTCGTCCTTTGTCTAACTGAGTCCATATCATCATCATTTGAAAGATGCAATCAATTATTTGAAAAATATGAATAGGTTAGCAAATGAAATGTAACATGTAAGTTATACACAAGTAGAATTACAATAATACACACAAAAATTGAAAATTATTTATCTACTTATCATAAACCAGACAAATGCTCTTTTTTAACTCCGCTCACTCAACTTACGGATCTGTTGGAAACCTTGGTGATCGTCGTCAAGGGGGCCAGAGGAAAATTCCATGCGAACGCTAAAAAATCCAATTTGTTCAATAAAAACAACAATCTTGGAGAGTCATGCTCTCAGATTGTGTTACTTGTGCTAAATTAACATGGTGTTTTTCGTCAGATGGTGTAGTTAACGGCTGATTGACTCCAACGGGATTGTAATAAGCGGATTGAACACGGATGGTCACACTCTGGAATGTCTTCATTCTCTTTCTGAGAAACCGTCTGTGAAGGCACTTGTGGCTTTTTTTGCCTGCTCTTTGACTTCTGCAAACGATGCTTACAGGCTCGAAATAACTTGATCAGCAGTATCAGCAAAGCACACTGACGTGCTGCACATGTGATCGATGAATTTTAGGTTTTAATGTCAAAAAGGCAATTAACTGACAATTTTATCACCAATTTTGCATGAAGGCACCAGCCTGTTATCATGTAATGTCACATTAAACAGGAGTATTTTTGTAGAAGGACACAAATGCTTCGAGAAAAACAAGAAGCAGCTGAACTATTGTCGTGAGGGGACTGAAATATCAACAAGGAATATTATCTCTACTTACATTTCAGCATCTCAATGGTTCTGACATTGAAAACTTCTTTTCTTCTCCCATTCCAGAGATGACATCAAGTTCATCTTTTAAGAAAAGTAAATGCAGCCAGAGCAGAACTTAACAGCGACATTTTTTAATCCCTCATATTCTCAAAGTTAAATTGCTGTTATTTTTGTAAAGAAATAGACTTGCACTGGATGATTCCAAAGACAAACTTTCTTATCCAAATATGAAGGATTTCAAAACAACTTCGTGTGAAATTGAAGCTCTGATTGTCATTGAAGAAAAACAATAAAAAAACGAACAAAGGATGTTTAATAGCTGAAATAATGTCCAATTGGGAGCAGCCGAGCGCAACATTCATCACATGAAAGGGTAGAAACACCCCAAGTAAGTGTCTTTGTCAAATATTGCTGTTAATTGATTTCTTTTCGGCATACTTTTATTCTTTTAACATATTCTCTTCCAATCCATTGGTTTTATGAATTGGGCCTTTCTTTTGAAACTGTTTTGTTGCCTGGGAGATAAATTGTCTTGGTGCCACCCGAAAAAGGCTTTGGCGACGTTATGAAATTACCAAAGAGAAAATAACTGCTTTCAGGAGGTACAATGGTGTCCCGTCCTCCCCTCTCGTTGACAGAAATTGAAGCCGCTCAACAATACTGCTTGACCAGTATTATCGTATAAATGGAGGTATAAATTGTACAATACTGGTCAGGCAGTATTGTTGAGGGGCTTTAATTTCTCTGTGTGAGATTTGGTTGTGAAAAAGGGGCCATTATTTATCAGGGGTGACATCATTCAAGCAAGAGGTAAATTGAAAGATCATTTTCTTCACTACCCACATAAAATTCCTACAGTTATCCTTTGCTGTGTATATGTGGGTAAGTAAGAAAAAGTATCATTGTTCAAGGGGCGTTACATCATTGAATTGGGGTTCAAACATGGAGTATTATCTGCGCGATTTTGAAATACCTGTTAAGCGCCTGGAGGGGCTAAACCTGTCTCGTGGCACGGAAGGTTCTTTTAGCCTTGGTTGGCAACTCTGATGCTGCAACTGAATTCGTAGAATGGGTATTAAGAAGAGAAATATTTGTACCTGGTCGTAGTTACAAAGTCAAACGTCATTGTCTTCAATGGTTCATTGCCCATTGATTTTGTACCATTGCCCACCAAAATAATGTCTTTGTTCAGTTTCAAATGGAACTGATGAATATTGGCTTTCTTTCAGAAGGGTTAGCAATCCTGGTAAAAGGGTGATTTCTGATGTAACATCTAACTAGGTTGAGCAAGTTACAAAATATATTTCTACTCAACGACTTAGAAGTCGGAATTTCTGAAAGATATACGAGAGTGTTTTGAAATCCGGCAGGTCGGTTACTCCTCCATTCTTTGATGGTGTTCGATTTTCTCTGTCCTTTAGAGAAAAGTCAGGCCTCTTTGCTAGATTATTTTCTACCAGTCCTTTCTAAATGGCAATGGTGTTCTGTGTTAGAGTTTCCTTCTCAAACTGATCAAATTTTGGAAGCTATCACCATAAACCCAAGGTTGGTTGCAAAGCTTGTTCCTAGGTCTGAACAATCTTAATGTTATGGTCTAGATTTAATTGAGGTAGTTGTGTTGAAAAAGTGTGTTTTGGAGCTGTCTTTCTTGTTCTCAAAACTTTTTAACCTTTGCCTATTGGAGTCTTGTTTTCCGACTTTGAAAGTTTCTAATGTTATTCTTGTCTTCTAGAAGTCAGGCAATCCTTCTGGTCTTGCAAATGTTGGCTTGTAAGTTTTCTTTCTAGCAGAAGGAGGGTTTTTGAATGATTTATCAACAAGGGAATGGTGGAGTTTGTTTAGAGCCTTGGTCTTTTGTCGATGTTCAGTACGGGTTAAGAGAATCTCGCTCCACTGGTGACCTTTTAACTATGACGAGAGAACGTATCTGTAGCTTTATGNTTTAGAGAAAAGTCAGGCCTCTTTGCTAGATTATTTTCTACCAGTCCTTTCTAAATGGCAATGGTGTTCTGTGTTAGAGTTTCCTTCTCAAACTGATCAAATTTTGGAAGCTATCACCATAAACCCAAGGTTGGTTGCAAAGCTTGTTCCTAGGTCTGAACAATCTTAATGTTATGGTCTAGATTTAATTGAGGTAGTTGTGTTGAAAAAGTGTGTTTTGGAGCTGTCTTTCTTGTTCTCAAAACTTTTTAACCTTTGTTTCTAAGTTTCTAATGTTATTCCTGTCTTCTAGAAGTCAGGCAATCCTTCTGGCCGTGCAAATGTTGGCTTGTAAGTTTTCTTTCTAGCAGAAGGAGGGTTTTTGAATGATTTATCAACAAGGGAATGGTGGAGTTTGTTTAGAGCCTTGGTCTTTTGTCGATGTTCAGTACGGGTTAAGAGAATCTCGCTCCACTGGTGACCTTTTAACTATGACGAGAGAACGTATCTGTAGCTTTATGGTAAAGTCGAAGAGAAACGAAGTGTAACACTTGCTAATTCCAGGGTATTTAACAAGGTGTGAAAGGCTGACATGCTTCATATACCTTCTGGTTATAGTATTTGTAAAAGGGTCTTTGAAATTCTTCATTCCTTTCTTTCTAATAGTAAAGTGTTGGTAACTTTTGACGAAATTACATTTGATGAGTATTCTATTAATTTTGACGTCCCTTAAGGCTCCATTCTTGGCCCAATTCCCTCCCTTCTTTACATCAATGACCTTGTTGGTAATTTGCTACAGTTTCTCAACATCTATGCTTATGACACTACTCTGTACTCTGGCGTTAGTTACAAGGCAACGCATCAGGAACAAGTGAAAGATGCGGGAGGCTTGGGTTTTTACCTTCAAGGTGTTAGAGAATGTGACAGGAAGTGGCTGGTTTCTTTTAATGCAGCTGATACGCAACTGAAGCCTTTATTTCTCTTCAATATTTATGGTTTATCATTCTAATGTTAACCCTGGTAAGATTGCTTCTCTTCTTGTGGAATGTTCATCAATGAGGGTGTTTCGTTTATCATTTTGTTTAGTCCTTTCTTGGATTTATTATGTTTAATATATTTGAAACTTTGCTTTATAAAGGTTGGTTCTTTGATAAATCTACAACTCTTCCCTTTGCATGGAATACTGTTGTCACATGTAGACATGTGCTCCATGATCTCCTTTTGGAATTCATGATCGAGTTTAGATATGTGTTTGTATCTTGATTGATGCAAACGTTCCTGCTACTTTTCAGCTTTTGTCTCATCGATGGAACCTGGTTTGTCCTTGACTTTTTTATGTATCATCATGGAAAGTATTCTTATGAGCTTTTTATGTCAGTAATAACTCTGTTTGTTGGATCTCCTGTGACTACTTTCCCTTAACGTTTTCCTTCTCATGCAGTTGCTATCCTTCGCTGTAAAATATCTGTCTAGGATCGCAGATTTTTTCCTTGGACTGCAAGAATGTTGAACTATTTGAATTATGAGTGCTTTCCTACATCATATAATGTAAGTCATTTTGACCTTAAGGTTAACTACTCTCTCTTGAATCTCTTGCTTTAACCTTCTTCTTTTTTTATTTGTTGTTTTCCTTTATTTTGTCTTTTTTTCCACAGTTCCATTTACATAATGACATTATGCCTTGTATGGTCCCTTATCATATAAATAAATAATAAAAAAAGGTTTAAAAGATGACTGAGTATGCAATCCTTTCCTTTGCTCAATTATCGAATTGCTGTGTATATCTTTGTATGTGAAAAAGATGCTTTTGTTTATTAGGGTGAACATATTTGGACAATTTTAAGCAAGAAGTATTTTGAAAGATAGCTCAGCATGTATTCTTTCCTTTACTACGCACCTACAATTATCCCACAACTATACCATTGTTGTGTATATGTGTTTATATTAAAAGGATTCCTTTTTCTTCGTGGTTGCTGTAATTAGGGAGTTCCAAGAAAGAGACATCCCTCTCTTTTACTACCCGGCTGAGGTCCTACAATTATCATATTTTTGTTTTTATGTCTGTGCATGAATATAAGATTGTGTATGTGAAAGGCTGAAGAGGTCCTAGATCTAGAATTTCATCTGATATCCACTCCTGCTTTTACTCGGATTTTTTTTCAGAAGTGAATTCTTTAGTTGCTTCCTTTTTACAAGTTTTGAAGGTGAACCATTTTTGGTTGACACCACCAGTTTGCTCTTAGGATTGAGGTACTGTAAGATCTTCTGAGAAGACTTGGAACTGGTTCGTCACTGAAACTGCATAACTCTGCTGCTGTTTTGAAAATTCTGAACTTTATGGACTCAAAGGAAGCCATAGATGTAAGAGCTTTATCATGTCATGAGTCGTAAGCTTTTTTAGAGCTACGTTTCCAGAGATACTTCTCCCATCGTCAGGCTGGAGCCTGATGTATCACTTGGTCAAGCACCTTTCCGGGTGCTTGACCAAGTGATACTGGCGATCAAATTGTTGACTTTACAAATTTCGATGAGGCCCGTACCTCGCTCATTTCTTGTAGCCAAAACGTAAGACCCGACTGTATCACCTTCTCTTACTGACCCTTCCTTGGTCGTCGTCAGAAACTATCAGAACCTCATCAGCTTTTACTTGCTCTATTCCTAGCTTCATGTCGTCGTAAAGCTGTTCAACGTCTTCATTGATTGGCATTTAGTTTTACTGACATGGCCCTATCTCTTATAAACCAGAAACCATTTTGACACTTTGACACAGATGACGCCAGAAACTAGCCTACTCTGTGAGCATGACTATTACCCCGGAATATTAAAGCTTGCAATCCTCCATATGACTTTACCCGTTTCTGTCCTTCTCACCTTACTTACACCTAACACATCTAGAGATAGTGCCTTCATTTCTTACTCAATGTTGTGGAGTCTTCCTGCAGAGTACATGATCCTAACGTTTCATATCGCTACTTTTAGATTTCCCCATCTGGTGTTTAGTCTAAATTAATCTCAGTCTACAGTCCTTCAAAGGTTTCCTATAAACTCGTCATGATCACTAGACTTACTATCTGACCTTGAACTCTCTTCCCTGTGAATATTTATACAGGGAGTCTGCAACAGGTGTCCCAACTTCACCCAAGTGGCTAGTTTGGCTAGGTGTATGCGTTTAATGGCTGTATTGGAAGTTACATGGTGGTGTTTCCAAACCCCTTCTACGGTGGATGGCCACTCAATTTTATGCAATTTTCCGTTCGATGTAAGCTGTTCCCTCTTGGAGATCAGTTGGGTGAGAGCTTTGTTTTAACCCTTAGTTTCAGTTGCTGGGAATTTATTGAGAAGAAAATTACTACGATTTCTCTGACTCCAATGGGAAATGATTGCCACAAAGGTTGTTTGTGTTACTGATGGGAAAGCAATAGGAAAACTAGTTGGAGAATCTCTGCAATTAGGTGTGGTTTTTTTTCTGCGTTAGCACTGTATCAAGAGATATCGTATTTATCATTAGAGTCTAGGAGTTACAGTATTCAACATTATTGACCAGTAGTTTTGTATCAGAAGGTACAATATTAGATATTACTGATCAGAAGTTACGGGCAATCTTTGATGTTAATTTGGAAAGCGTTGTATCTTAGCAAAACTTGTCACTTTATAATTTTATTCGGATTTGTAACCTTAAGTTTTTACTAGAGAACAGATAGTTTTTTAAGTTTTTCACTGTTCGGTAAATATGTTGTACCAGCAGCCTGTACTCGCACAAGCTTTTATTTATGCAAGTACATAACTCAATCTGAAAATGTTAGCTCAGGATAGAAATAGGTGGAAGGACATTGTAGGACTTGTCTGTGAATCTGGGTAAAGCGAAGAGCCGTGGATTGATCTATGTACAGACACCTTCAGAATTGTTTTCGATTCTTAACAGGCCTGTACATAGCTCAATTCGCCTCGCTCTAAGCTGGACACCCCTTATATACATAAGTACATAAGCAGAATTTAAAGGCTTTGGTGGTAGTTCTTTGCAGATAAACTAAAACGTGATCACCAATAATTGATTTTCTGAAATTAGAAAACTGTTATAGATGTTAGAGCTTTATAATGTCGTGAGTCGTGAGCTTTTTCTGAGCTACGTTTCGAGAGATACTTATCCCATCGAAGAAGTATCTCTAAAAACGTAGCTGGGAAAAGCTCACAAGTCTTTGTATTATCATCCGCATTATTATTAAGACAATCAACACTATTAACATTATCGAAATCACTATCTTCATCGTCCATGACATCCTGAATAATTTCTTCCTATACTTTCTTTCTTTTTTCTTTCTAGACGTCTTTCATCTAAAGTGCCTTCAAAAGACATTGAAAGTTAGCTGGAGAGGTGATCTCACAAATGAAAAATCTGAAGAAGAACCGAAGCCAAACCGAAGCCAAACCGAAGCCAAACCTCTAAATGTCAACATTACAACACACGGTTTACGTTTAGTTGGTCACGTATTAGGCCTAATCGAAAGTTATCACGCCAGAACAGTAAAAAGATGGTTTTTCAGATGCGGTAAACGATAGAGAGGTAGACCGAAAAATACGTAGAAAAGAACTTTCAAAAAAAGATCCAAAAAGTGGCCGAGCAACATGGACTGGCATCGAGACGCTAGCGGCTGACCAAAGTCTATGGAGGGACCTTGTTGCCCGTTTGATCCTTGAATGCTGGAGAAACTAAGTCTAAGACTTAGTCTATTTCTTTGTATATTTCGTATCCTGTTTCTTACATCATACTCGATGCTGTTTACTCCTATACCTCGAGTGCTTAGTCTCATCTTTTTTTCTACCAATTACAATTTCTTTCTTGTCCCCGGCTTATCACAGGTATTGACTTACTTAGAATTTCACCCTGTTTTGGTGAATCTGACAAAAACCAGTCATTGTAGAGGACTTTGTTTATCCCATCTGTGGCTGTAAACGTTCTGTTACCATGTAAAAATACAATTGATTTTGTGATGATATGAGCTTTCTTAAACAAGTATTTTAAACGAAAAGTACTAGTTTTACCGATTTGTTGCTTCTCACCCCGCCAAATGACTATTCTGTCAGGAAAAAATCCGTAGCCTTGCATTACCGGTGTAAAAGAAAATTAGGACCAGGGTAAATAAGACTATAAATTTTAATTCCTTAGAGAAATAAGACTTGAAGTCTTGACTCTTTATTGTAGTACGACTATTTCTATCATATTTTCCTTGAGAATTAAGACTGGTCCAGGGAATTAGTTGAAAGGTAATTGTTTCATTCCTTTCATTAAAAATATATAGTTTTAATTCTCTGCAACTAGACCTTATTTTCTAGTAATTCATAGGTACTATAGTCGTAATGCACTTGCGTATTAGGTGTGTCTAATCTTAATTCCTTGAAGATATAACTCCCTATCACACTGGAATTACGTACCTTTTTCATCACTTCGTCAATTCGGTCTGATTCAAAGACAGTCCTAAAAAACAGCAATGTACAGCAAAGTAGTAGCTGATGAAAAAAAGAAAAAACGTTTTATGCAAACTTTTAAATCAAAATACAACAACTTGAAAAAAAGTGGTTTTTGGCTAAAGAAATCCAAATCTGAAATTTAATTTTAGTGAGATGACTGATAGGTGGGCCCTCCATTCTTAAGATTGATCCATAAAATAAACCAATTGTTGCCTAGTGTGTTTTTTTTAAAAGTTTTGCTGTATTTCGGTTTAGCCAACAGACAGTGCAAAGGTATTCGCCAAATTTTTAATTGTAACTCGGGGGATCTTCTCCTAAATTGCAAAAGCAGTGAAAATTTCGAAATCAAACATTTAAATATGCAGAGAAAGGTAAGCTGAAACAAACCGCAAAACACTTATGAGATTTAAATATGACAAAAGACATAATATACAGAGATTAACAACTAATAGCTAATTCTACTGCATCTGCAATAGAAACAAATGATGATTAGGGTCAAGAACTTGACTACAACTTAATCTTAAGTTCTTGCGATCTCCACTCATCCTTCGTATTTATTGCAGGCTACAACTCCCGGATAAGCAAAGCTTCTAAAGTTAACAAATGACCCTCTCCTCTATCTGATGATTTTAAAAGTATTTCACCGAGTCAGGTCTGCCTTGAATTAGGAACATTGGAAATTCATTTCACTTGTGTGTTCTTATTTTGGCGTCTTGGTCCAGTCGTGTGCGCTTTTTGCCAAAATAAATGTATTTTATTTTCGATATTTCACATATTATTCTATTGCACTAGTTATGGTCAAACAATTAATGTCGATAAATAAGAGAAGAGAAGATGAAATTTATCACGAAAAACATGGTTAGCTCTCAATTGTCATCATGATGAAAATAATGGAACAAGTCTGTTTAGACTCAGATATAGAAACGTTATCATCTATAAAGCATAAGCTTTTTCTGAGCTACGTTTCGAGAGAAACGTCTTCCATCGGCAGTTTGTTTATATGATTATATATTCTCTTATATGGTGAACGACAAAAATCAACAAAACGTAGTTTAGAACTATCAGTTTCAAGCATAGCTGACGATTGTGAAAACATAAAACTGGCAGTTCTAAACTACGTTTTGTTGATTTTTTTTGTCGTTTACCATGTAATAGCTCTAATATACTTATATTATTGAGCACTGTTGATAGCTAATTATTACTTCGATACTGGTATATTTCATTATATGTTATTGAAACACTCAAACGTAGTAACGAATTAAAACTGTCCACTTTTATCATAGTTCTTCGTTTTTGCTTAAATCTATTTTGTGCTACATTACTAGATAATAGATCGAGGATGAAAAATATGAAAATAACTTTATTGACAATGCATGGTACAACAGTCAATACTCATATAAATCCTTTTATATAACATATTTTTTCTTTATTATATCAACAGTAGACACAAAGTGGGTGGTGGATACTTTCCTGGAACCTGTGATGCTACTTACAGTAAATAACTATCAGGAATAGGGAATTAAAAACGGAACTTAAAAATTCACTTTTGATGGGAGAGAGTTCTAAAGTGGGGGAGTAGGAAGACAGAAGCTATGGTGACAAAAAGATATCATTGTGTGTGGAAGCACAATAGGATAACAATAAAGATCCCATCAGAAATAAGTCAGATAAGTACTGTTTGACCTGAAATCAAAATAACAAAAGTTCAACGGTGGTCATTCCTTCGTCATAACAATTAAAAAGGGTAAGCTTGTCCACATCAAAACAATGTGGTTACAGAATTAAAGTAAGAAAGAGACCAATCTAATTGGGAAACTCACTTCTGACCCTTGTGAAGGAGACATACAAGAATGGTACGATGAAACAATGATGCATACGCCGAAATGGCAAAAGGTTTTCATTAAAATGACAAGTAATGGGATTGTTAAAGTATAACATGGCCTATGTTATCAGTCTGCTAGACCTGGGACCAGCAAGATTTAGTAATGCTATAGGTGAAAAAGCATCAGGACGTAAACTAGCCTTGAGCAGCATTAACATAATAAAAAAGTCAACACCCGTCACAGGCATGCTTCTTATCAACGAAAACCACACTGGCTTTGTCGGAGACTTTTCTTACCTTGAGAGCTTAACTCGCAACCAAAATGACGTGAATCAAGTAATAACCGGAAGAATTCGTAATGGCTCGGTTCCATTTAAGCAACTCAGAAAAATTTGGGACAAAGAGAGATAAAGCTAAAGCCTGCAATCCTCCATTCAAAAAATATGGCCTGTCTATTGGGTATCAGCCTGCATAATGAGTGCTTGTGCAGTAGTACAGAGCATCTATGCCTGGTATTTGGTTTTCAATCTGAAGTTTAATATAAGTTTGAATCACTTCTGGCGTCCAAAGGTTGCATGTCTAGACTATCCAGGTTTCTATTACATAAGACTGTGTCGTAGTTATCACACAGGTTTCACATACGGTCACTTTGCTCTTCGTTGTAAGAGAGAGAGAGGGAGATAGAGATAGAGAGAGAGAGAGGGAGGGAGAGGGAGAGAGAGACAGACAGACAGACAGAGAGACAGAGAGACAGAGAGAGACAGAGAGACAGAGACAGAGAGAGACAGAGGGAGAGAGAGAGAGACAGACAGA
>RDPX01000481.1:328683-346826 GCA_003991215.1 Morbakka virulenta
CAAGGAATGGATTGTTTCTTTTATTTTTCTTGTTGTTGTGTTGATTTCTTTGTCTACAATTCTTTTATTTTCCCAGTCAAAGGTATGATCCTGTGTCCAGCAATGTTTGGCTATTTCATGATTCTTGGTGTCACTTTTCTGAACAGCTCTCTTGTGTTCTTTTTCTCTTTGACCCAAGGAACGCTTTGATTCACCTATGTAGGAGGCAGGACAGTCCTTACATTGTAGTTTGTAGACTATGTTGTTCCTTTCATCAAGTGGAGCTGGGTCTTTTGGTTTTGAGAGGATCTTCCTTAAGGTGGACTGAAGAAGGAGCCTTGAATTCTGTGTTGTCAGAGGGCTCGTCTTAGGTGCTCACTGATATTCTTCATGTAAGGCAGACGTATACGTTTCAGGGGGTTATTTATCTTCATGATTAGGTCCGGTGGTTCTGTGTAAGGCTCTCTGGACATCCTTAACGTGGTATTCATTGGATAAGAGAACCCTTTGAGGGTGTCTTTCTTCTTTTCTGAGGTCATGTGGATTAGAAATAATGCTTCTTGATCTTCCAAACAGGGTGGTGATAACACTATTTCGAGCTGAGACTGGATAGTGTGATGCATTGTTGAGGTACTGGTCAGTGTGGGTTGGTTTGCTGTAGATGGTAACGGAAATACTGCGATCTACCTGCCTCTTTACTAGGACATCCAGGAAGGGTATTTCTCTTTGTTCTTCTTTCTCCATGGTGAATGTAATATTTGAGTGTAGGCTGTTGATGTGTTCAACGAAACCTTGTAGGTGATCCTTTTTGATGATTGTAAAGACATCATCAACGTATGAATAACGTTTTGCAACCTAGCTGTTCGAGAAAAAAATTACATTCATAGAAAATGTGACAACAGTACTCCATCCAGGGAGGGAAGGTAGACATATTGAGAAACTAAATTGCCTCAGATTAAAGGTACTCTTCAGCTGGATACATAGAATCAAACTTTTTAGAAACAGACTTTCCAATAGATTGAGTATATGAATCCAAAAGAAAGACATTTCTAAAAACAAGAAGCAACCTCACCAAGGGTGTTATCAGAATGGTTTTCCATAAATACTGATGGCAGAAAATGACTTTTTATTGAAAGACTGAAATTGCATTTTTGCTTCATTTAAAGAAAACAGCCACATCCTTGTTTATTCTCTGACAGCCTGGAGGTCAAACTCCATATCATCTGCAAATTTGACTATCCTTGCTGCGTTTCGTTGTGGCAAATGCCAGAGTAGAAGTTAGTGCCGGCACCACATTTGTTGATGAGCTGAACTAAGTTACCAGAAAGATCATTGAGATAGAGGTAAAGAAGAAAGGGAGTAAAACCAAAGATACAAAAATAGAACCTTGAGAAACTTTCTTATTGATTAAATACTCATCAGATATAATTCCATCCAGTGTGACACGCCTTTTATCTTCTGAGAAAAGACTGAATTAAACCAAAGATCTTCCCACAAATACAATAACCAGAAAGCGTATAAAGAAAGCCAGAGTCCCGCACCTTGTCGAATGCGTTGCAAATGTAAGGCGCCGTGGCTCGTCCTCCAACAGACTTATACATAAACCTATAGATAAACGCCTACACTCAAAAGGCTAACAATAGAGTTAAATACTCGTAATTCACACTGAACATTAACAAAAAGGTCTAGCTTCTGAGAGAATACAACCAGTGTCTTGTTCATAAGTCATGCAAAGATCTTATTAATGTCCGGAAGGAGACTTACAGGTCCATACTTGCCAGGATCAAAGAGATTATCTGAATCCCTGAAGAGAGAGACAACATTCGAAGCACTCAGGAAGATGGAAAACAAAACTTCAGTAGGCAGTGATTAACAAGCTTGGACAGCAATGAAGATAGCTCGGAACCATAATCTTCCAAGGCAAGTACAGGAATTGAAAGCAGATTAGAAGTGTTAAACTGATCCAGTCTATGAACAGCCTTGACAATCAATCTTGGATTTATGATAACAGAATCCAAAATCTGATTAATGTGTGAAGGGAAATTTGGCGAAGTGTGATCAAAGTGTCATTTAGCTAAGAATTGGCATACAAAAGAACGACATGCCAGGACAGACAGGATAAAGTTGATAATTTGCAAACAATTATATGTTAATTTTTTATGACATCAGATATCTATGAAATTTCTTACTCAAAGCAATACCACTAACAATAAGAGAACAGTAAGAATGGAGCTGTAAAACACTTTGCCCTTATCTTTTTTGTTACAAAGGCTTAATGTCTTATTTGCTGGGAAAAGAGTGGATTTTGTTTCATGTATTGATGAATCTAGCCACTTTGATCTTGCAGATAACCTACCTCATCATTAATGCTGGTCTAACATTTGTCATTCCTTGTTCATACCAATACCAGATTTTAAATGAATGCCACTTGATTGTGCCTAACAATTTCTTTTCTCGTGTTTGTGTGCAGAATACTACTTTCAAAGAAGGTCCTTAAGGCCTACCTTATTTTATGCCTACGTAGACCTTTTTTTCTGAGCGATTCGGTCAACCATTGGGGCATTTAGGTCACCACAAGCATCTGCAATTCCCAATATTTTTACCATTGGTTATAACAGGATTTTTAGTCAATAATTTTATTTAGTTCATGAGCCTTTAGTTATACATAGTATTTAAAGTAACAATAACTCCGAAAAAAACCACAGACATTATTTCTTTTGATGAGCTTTGTCAGAGAAACAATGAGAGAGTGTGAAGTTTAACAGTCAACCAAATGATCAGATCTTGAATAACCTGTCAAAACATGTTGAAGGATGGTACGTGCGTAAAAATCATAAATGCTGACGTAGACATATTAACTGTTTTAAAATTATTCCTTCTTTGATGGAAATCTGGAAAGGTAAGATAAGAAAAGACGCAACGTCGAGTAAACTTTGAGCTTCTTTTCACCTATATATATATGTGGGAAAGTTAAGGGTCTGTAATCCCCCAATATTTTGCTATTATAATATTTTTAAAGTTAGCATTAAAGCACAAGAATTTTTTCAGTAACGACAAAATATGATGTGGCATATATGTTTTTTTGACAATTTCAGAACCTCCAACTTGTAGAATTTGACTCCGCACCATCTATGCAGCCAGTGGGAGAGTTGCTTTGAGGAAAAACAGCATTGCGGCTAGAGGGTCAAATCACTGGACTGAAAGTCAGGGTTTATTCTTGAGCGTGAGTTTAATTATTATTTGTGACATTTCGTTTCCTGACTTGTATTTATAAAGATTTCTGTAAAGGTTAAGCGAGCATACTAACATCTCTTTTTTTGACAAAGACTGAATTAATAACTACCCTGTACAATTGCCCTCTTCTCATCCTCTAATGAACAGGATATATTCGCTGTCCAACACAATATTCAAACGTTTTAGAAGATGCATTTCCGCACACAATTTCAACGAAAATACTTGATTTTCCTTGGTGTTTGCTCAATATTTCTTCAGCTACATAGCTACTCATAAGCTGCACTTCGCATTTACCTGCATATCTAGTCGCAACTCCGGTGCAAAATTAAGTTTCGAGAGATATTTCTTCCATCGTCAGGCTACTTTACTGAAGAATATCATTGCCATATGTTTCTCTAATAATCTTGAAAATTTTTAACTTTATGGACTAAGAGGAAGCCATAGATGTAAGAGCTTTATCATGTCATGAGTAGGGCAATTTAAAAGTTGCATTTATTTTTTTAAAAGTTGCATTTATTTTTCGAAAAGTTGCAAAAAGTTGCATTTATTTTCTCAAAAGTTGCACTAATAAGTTGCACTAAAAATAGTTTGATGTTTAGGTGAAATTAAATGAGGTATAGATATCTGTAACTCTTCCTCATGGTATATGTGTCTTTTTACGTTTTTCGCTTTCGACTGATCGTACTAATCTAAATTCTGGATTCTGACTCTTCATTTGAGACGAAATTTACTGGAAAACATATTATACTTCAACATCCCCTGTATGAGATGTAAAAGTTAATTAAACACTTGAAACGATTCTCATAACAAGCAAAGATCATAATCGCATATTAAAGTAATCTACATAAACGACATGTGCTAGTAGTCATTGCAGTGTACGGATTGCATGGAGCCATGAAATTTGGGTAAGGATATATCAACAATAATTTCTAAAACTTTACATAAGTATCTGCATAGCCGTTGACCCTAATAAAAACTTTAGAAAAATGATATGACTGGAGTCCAACATGATTGTAAAGTTACAATGAAACAGAGAATAAACAGAGTCTGATTCACTTCCGGGAATTGAATAGCATAAAAAAGTATTTCTCTATATTCTCCGGTTTGAAATTCCTGTCTTTGCAGAGCATTTTTTTCAGCATAGAAAAGCTTCTTTCCACGCTCACCGATGTTGCCTGGTTCTGCTGAAGCGCTGCATACAGGGATGGAGAAATGTCTGTCCGCTTTAAGTTCATAATGCTATACAGGTCTTCGTTGGCATTCAGACGTTTATCAAGGTATGACTTGATACCAGCGGCGTCTTGTCCCAAAGACAAACTCGGAAGATCTCGATGTGCATCTGCAATAGTGTAGGTTGCAGCCTCACATTTTTCGAGGAGAAGTACGAGAGATTCATAATCTCGTTTCACAGCGAGTAATTCTGAACTTAAGCCAGGTGCAGACACAGCGGCCTGGGCTCTGCTAACCAGAAGTCCTTCTCCTTCGTAAGCTTGCACGATCTCACGAACGGCAGGCAGATGCTGTGCATAATAGAAGGCTGATTTTAACCACGTAGCCCAGCGTGTTAGTACGGGTTCTGGTGGATAACCGATTTCAGAGTACATCTCCTTGCGATCTTTGTTCTTAATCACAGATGCTTTTACGGCGGCAATCAGTGCATCAACTTTGGTGAATTTATGCCTAACGCGCTCAGCGCAGTTGTGAAGCAAGTGTGCCACACATGTCACATGAAATAGGCGTGGGTAGAGGTTCTTCAAAACTTTACCAGCGGCTGTCATGTACCTGGCAGCATCACTTAACAGAAGCACAAAGCGATTTCGATCTCCGCCCAGAATCTTCATTACGTCATCGACTGTGTGTACTATAGTTTGCTGGTTCATTGATGAGTGCCAGGTCTGAAAAATTAAGAAAAGGTATGATCAATCTCACACCCAATTTAAAGACATAGGTAAAACAGTTGGTGGAAAACATAGTATGTATTTCCTTTACTCTTACCCGGTTCACGTTGAATTGCTTGCACTAGTATTGCTGCTTAAACTATCAATGTGAAGGTGTCCATTACCAATCCATATTTTTTTAATTTTACAGTAAATAATACATTTTCTGCTGTAAAGCACGATACAATACTTCCAAAGTGTTATTTAATCGAGTTGTTGAACATGGTGACAACGAAAATAAAGTAGCCTACCGGAACAATAGCTGCCTAATATTCCGTTTGTAAGTAGCGGTATTTGAAAGCTTACCTTGCATGATATGAGGTAGACTTTAGTTGGGTGGTTGACATCTCCTACCAGTGTGTTTACAATTTTTCTCCCAGAAATGTCTGCCTCATCTACAATCATGAACAGATCTTTTTCGACAAGCGATTCTTTCAATCGTTCTACCTCCGTGTCCACCATTGACAAAACTTTTGCTCTGCAGCTAAATTCTGAAGGTGGTCTCTGTCCCAAGTACTCGAATAAACATTTCATATCTGGATTGGTCAATTTGTAGAGTGGTATATCAGCGGACAGAAAAGCTCTAGTAACTCTTTTTAAAAGTTCATCATGTGTAGCTACACTAACAGTGGGTTGCAATATCGTCTGTTTTGCTTGTAGAGCTTTCTTTCCATTCTGATGTTTAACACTTTCCCTGTGCTTGAGTACGGAAGATCGCCGTTCAAATGTAACTGTCGAAGCACATATCTGACAAAACAATTCGCCCCTGGGAGTTGCTTGGAATTCTTGAGGGAATTCCGATGTGTACAACTTAACTTTAGCCACAGAAGACTGAGCTACCTTCGGCATTTTTAAGAGGAAGGAACAAGTACCTTTGGAAAGTATATCGAGAGCTGTTGTAAATTTCTAAATGTAACCGGACTAAAAGCACATTTTACATGGGAATCTCCATGCTCCATTACAACTGATATCCCCCATTAGAANCTCTCTCTCTCTCTCTCTCTCTCTCTCTCTCTCTCTCTCTCTCTCTCTCTCTCTCTCTCTCTCTCTCTCTCTCTCTCTCTCTCTCTCTCTCTCTCTCTCTCTCTATCTCTTTATCTATCTATATACATACATATATAAGTATATATATGTATGTATAAAAATTTGTGTGTATTTGTTTTTTTGTATACTTTTTTTGTGTACGGTTGCGTTTGCGTGCAAGTGTGTATGAATATTTATCTTTTTGTTTATCTAATATAACTAAGAAAATATTGCCATGAGAGTATTGTTACCAGTATGAGTAATCGAGAATATATGAGAGGGGTATTACGCTTATAACATAAAATGGACAGGTCGTTCCAGAGTGCTATAATTTGGGAACTTTTAAGTTGCTTAAAATAGGAGTTATGTTTCACACATTACAGTCGTGTTTTGGACCTCCTCATGTTGGAGTTTGAATACGAAATAAGGACAATTAGTTTTTTGCTTCCGCTTCTTTGATCCTTTTGTCAAGTACTAGTACTTTTCACTGAAGTAAAAACATTAACTTTGTTGACTAACATTTACTTCGATGATGTTGAGATCATTAAATTCATCAAATATTTTTCGTTTTTTAGCACGAAACTGCTGGCTTCTGACGAAACGATCGGCTCGCGTTGTTTAGGGAGTTAATGAGAAGACCATATTTTTAGAGTCAGTTAGAAAGGACACCAGGATGGCCGAGTGGTTAAGGCGCTGGACTTAAGTTCCAGTGTGCGATTGCACACGTGGGTTCGAACCCCACTCCTGGTAAGCCTTTTTACTTTTTTTTTCAATTGATTTTTGAGAAAAACATTTTCATACATTTTTTTGGCAGTTTCAATAAAAAATTTTCAGGAATATAGAATTGATATGGAAGACTGTTTTTCATACGTTTGCTAAGAGGGAAAGCAGTTAAAAGAGGCGGAATGAAGAAGGGAAATAAAACCGAGAAGGAATTAAGAAATGACTCATCTGAACAGAATAAACGTTATTTTAATAACAATTTTTAGGATTTTTTGTGCCATTTATCGGTTATTTAAATGACGTAATAAAATTAGCTACAACTGTTGGGTTTGACAATACGAAGAAATATATAATATTTATGTGGGGTTTTTTCTCACACTACTGCGTCACTAGTTAACCTAGGATAAGTATATATATATATAACATTAATTCCCCGAAATAATTGATAAATTCATCAATTTCATCGACTGATGATCCACGTTTTCGATTCACCCTCAGGTCAACTATTTCATCTTGTCCCTAATTTTCTACATTTCTGGACACTCCAATTCATTATTCCTCAATCCATTTTTGTTATTGCCATCGTTCTGTCCATGTCCTGTTTATGTCAGTACCTCGTTATTTTTGTTTCATTTTGCGGTCTAAAATTCTACGGCTATGAGCTTAGCACTCATACTATAAAAATATATAGATTTTGTTGATACAATGACCGACTTCTACAGACGTAAACTGCCGAGGTCGACGAAATATAAAGTGTACAGCTTTATAACTGTAGACTTTTATTTTTGTTAGTTGCCTCACATTCTTAATTGATTTTTCTATGAATTATTCAACCTTTAAGTACACATATATACCTATCTATATTCAAATTGTATGTTTATATATATATTATATGTGTTTATCTAGTTAGTTGATAACAAGGTAGCTCAATACAATCGTAGATCATTATGTCTCCAGATACACACACATAAACACACAAAAGTGGTTAAAATTTTTTGTAGTCTATTTATCTCTCGTAACTAGACAATTATAATGATTATAACACGAAAGAACTGCAATGTAAGCATTGAAATATATTTTTTAAACCTATGAGTTCATCATCAGTTTGAATTTAGAACAAGTAAAATGTTCTTTATGATACAAAAGATGTTAGACAGACCTTCTGACTCCTAGGACAGCCCCTGTTTCTCTTCCCCTAATCTTTCCTTGCTGAGGTGTTCTTAGGAATGACTTGTCCTTCTCTGCTTTATCGAACTCTTCTTTAAATTTCGGCTTCTCCCTGTTAGGGATCGCCACAGCGCTTCATACAACTCCATTTTTTGCGGTCGGCAGCATCTCCCTTCTCACTCCTATCCCCCTCATGTCCTCTTTTATCACATCCATGTAGAGTCTCCTTGGTCTTCCTCTCTTCCTCCTCCCTGGCATATTCATTCTCCTCTCGATATAGTTATCTACCCTTCTAATCACATGCCCATACCATTTCTGTCTTACCTCCCTTTGCTTCTCGCTCAATCTCTTACCATGTGCTATATCACTGACGTAATCATGTCTCATTTCATCCAGGCGTGTGATTCCAAGTGCCTACCTCACCATTCTCAATTCTACCACCTCCAACTCTGCTTCATGTTTCTTTGTTGTCGCTACTGACTCAAGTCCATAATAGTAAAGCTGGCCGCATTAACGTCTTATGTATTTTTCCCTTCATTTTTGGTGGTAACTTTATGTCACAAAGTACGCCTGTTACCTTCCTCCATTCACTCTAACCTGCTTGTATTCTCTTCTTAGTTTTTATATCGCATCCTCTATTACACTGTAGCTTTGATCCCAGATATTTAAAGTCGTCTGCTCTCATTATATCTGATCCTTGCATGCTTAAGTTATCATCCTCTCTTCCATTTGAGACCAGGTATTCTGTTTTCCTCTGCTTACTTTCATTCCCCTTTTCTCCAGGGCATCTCTCCATTTTCTTCTTCGGCCTCATTTTTTGTCTTACTGCACAACACAATGTCGTTAGAAAACGGCATTATCCATGGTGCTTCTCTCCAGTCTTCATACGTGACTTGGTTCATGATTATAGCGGATAGGAAGGGGCTTAAGGTTGATCCTTGATGGAGTCCAACCCTGACTTGGAACTAGTCAATCATCTCTGCAGCACTTTTTATGGCTGTCTCAGTGTCCCTGCTCTTGTCTTTTACTAGCCTTACATACTTTTCTGCTACTCCCGATATTTTCATGCAATACCATGATTCTTCGCTTGGCACCTTATCATACGCTTTTTCCAAATCTATAAATACACAATGTAATTCCTTTTGCCATTCTCGTATTTCCCACACTCTTGTGCATCTCCTTTAGTCTTGTAAACAAGGATCAAAACACTCCTTGTCCATTCGTTCGGCATCTCCTCACATTCCAGGATGCTGTTAAAAACCTTCGTTAGTATTTCTATAGCTAAGTCCCCGAGGCACTTCCATGCTTCGATAGGTATATTGTCTGGGCCTACAGCCTTTTCATTTTTCATTTTCTTCAATGCCTTCTTGACTTCACCCTTATCTAGCCTTCCAACATCACGTTCAATTCTCTGTCCTTTTTCAATTCTGGCTTCTCTGGGGTTCTCAGTATTCATAAGCACTTCAAAATATTTTCTTCACTTTTGTAAAACCTCTCTTTCTCCTGTAAATAGCCTTCCATTGTAATTTTTGATTACTCTAACATGCTGGATATCTTTTGATGCCTTCTTCCTTTGCTTATCAATACGGAATAAATCCTTTTCACCCTCCTTTGTTTGCAGTCTGTCGTAAAGACTTTTGTAGGCCTCCTTCTTTGTCTTGGCTACCACTCGGTTCGTTTCCTTACGTCTGGTCTCATACTCTCTCTTGTCCACCCCTTGGCTTGTTCTATCGAACAACTTCTTCGCTCTCTTCTTGTTTTAAATACTTTCCTGTACCGCATCATTCCATTATCATGTTTCCTTGTCCGGCTTTCGACAGCTTGATGTTACGCCCAGGACTGTCTTGGCTGCTTCTCTAATTCTCTCAGTAAGCTCAGACCAACTTTCAAGCTATCTGTGGTTGAACTCAGCAACTCTAGCAGATCCCGGTTGAAATTTCTCCTACAATCGGCTTCTCTCACCTTCCACCACTTTATTGTTGGTTCAACTGCCCTTTTACTTTTCCGCTTGCTCTTGATCCTTAGCTTGCACACTACCAGCTTGTGCTGTGCAGCAACACACTCTCCTTTCAGTTCGTAGCAGTCAATTACTTCATTCAGGTTCATTCTTTTTTAAGCTAGGTAGTCAACTTGCGTATTTCTTCCTTCATTTTTGTAGGTGATTTTCTAGTCCTCTTTCTTCTTAAAGTACGTGTTTAATACTGCCATCTCTGCTCTCTTTGCAAAGTTTACTAACACCCGACCTTCTTCGTTGCTCCTTCCAAAGCCATATCTTCCCATCATCTCATCCCCTCAGTTCCCTTTTCCAACTTGTCCATTGAAATCTGCTCCAATCACGCTTCGCTCTCTTTTAGGTATCCTCATGCATACTGTGTCCACGTCTCTCCAAAACTTGTCTTTGTCTTCCAGGATGCAACCTGTCTGTGGTCTATATGCAGTAATCACATTCAGAATTGTGCCCTCTGCATCTAATTTCAGCCTCATCACTCTGTAAGAGATACTCTCTGCTCCCAACACTCTGTATTGCAAGTTCCCAACACAATTCTTACTCCATTTCTTTTATTGTCCTCTACATGGAATATTAGCTGGTATCCATTCCCACGTTTCCTGAACTTGCTCCCTTTCCATCTGGTTTCTTAGATGCATAGTATATCAATGTGTCGTTCCTCCCTCATATCTACAATTTCCCGTCCTTTTCCATTCATGGTTCCCACATTTAGTGTACCAATCCTCAATGTCGTTTGCCTAGCTTTGTCCTTTACACGCTTTTCTCTCATTTTCTTGCCTCCTCTTCTTTTCCCTCCGTTTCTTCGTTGTTCAGCAGTAGCACGCTTTCCGGTACCGCCCTGCTAGTCAGTGGTGCTGGAGGTCGTAGGTAACCCGGGCCTCGACCGATCAGGTATGTATTGATGGCTTATGATCCCCATAACTTTGAGTGTGGCAGGTTCTTCTACAGCCGCATACCCTTGCTGACGCCAGCCACAGTTTTAAGTGGTGTGCCTAGCCTTGGTTACCCAATACCTACTCACAAGGCCGTGAGGGAGTTTTAACCTATTTCTGGGTGAGCAATTTGATGAGTGTCGGGTACGTGTCAACACGCCGGTGGGCCATGCACACTACACCTCATCTCATCCTGTTTTAAAATTAATAAAAGTCGAATAAAAAATGCAAACAAATAAGTGATAAAAAATGAATTATTTTCAACAATTTAGAATTTGGGTAAAACAGAACAATATATCTAACATCTTGAGTTTTAAAGGTGCTTTTTCTCCAACCAATCAGTACAATTTGGTCGTATATTTTTGCTTTCAGCGGTGGAGAATAGGATTATCACGAAACTGGTGATTGGTCAACATAAAGATCATTACATTTGTTACATTACACAATCCTGCGATTAAAAGGTTGTAGAAATTTTCCTCGCCGTTTTGTAGGACTTTGCGTGAAGTAGGGCTCGATGAAAATTGTTATAAAAACCTCCCAATTCCAAGCAATTCCTTGTAAATTCCAAATTCCTGTAATAGAGAGAACCTTAAGATCCCGTTACTTACTTACTTATGCGACTTAATCTTTCTTGCTTTTTTTCTCTCATGTTGTCTTTTAATCAGCATGTTTATGTATTAAAAATATCAGAAAGTTATACTCGTCCTGAGTAGTGACGTTAAACTGCATCCAGGCACAGTGCCATGGTCGTCTGTGGAGTTAGTAAGGTCAAATTAACTTCTATAAAATGCAGACAAGTGACTGTAGAGCACTGTGACTGGCGGGCGTTCGGCGCCATAAAACCGAGCGAGCCCCTGTTGCCTTGTAGGGGCTGCTTTTTTAGTAAACTTCGAAATCAAATCAAATCACTACCTTTTGAGTATGTCTTGCGTGACCAAACGCTAGGCCCACCGCTTAAACTGTGTTTAGTGTCAGGAAGGGCATACGACCATAAAAAACGCTGCTACAAACAAAATGCCTGCGTCTACACATGGTGAATAAGGCCAGGGCGTTTCCCATAAACAACACGAACCAGCAACCTCGGACTGATGCAAGAAGTGGACAAGTGGTACCAAGGCAATCGCGACCAGTGCTAAAGAAGTCGGCAGAACTCAAATTCGTCAGCTGGAAAGTAGGATCCATGACTGGTAGAGGAANCGAAATCAAATCAAATCACTACCTTTTGAGTATGTCTTGCATGACCAAACGCTAGGCCCACCGCTTAAACTGTGGTTGGTGTCAGGAAGGGCATACGACCATAAAAAACGCTGCTACAAACAACATGCCTGCGCCTACACATGGTGAATAAGGCCAGGGCGTTCCCCATAAACGACGCGCACCAGCAACCTCCGACTGATGCGAAAAGTGGACAAGTGGTACCAAGGCAATAGAGACCAGTGCTAAAGAAGTCGGCAGAACTCAAATTCGTCAGCTGGAAAGTAGGATCCATGACTGGTAGAGAAAGAGAGATAGCCGAAGTCTGTAAAAAACCACATCAACATCCTCTGTGTACAGGAAAACAAATGGAGTGGAAAGAGTGCAAGAGAACTGTTGGAAGGATACAAAATATATCACAGTTAAGAAGGGAACAGAAGAAATGAAGTTGGTGTCATATTGAGCCCAAAAGACAAGGAAGGAGTCATCGAGGTGGAACCCGGTGTCAGACTAGCCGATGAAGCTGAAGCTGGTGATAGCCGGCGAGCCTCGAAACACTTCAGCATAAGCACCACAGTTAGGAGAGACAGACGACGAAAAGGTATTGTTCACGGAGAACGTTGAGAGATTAATACAATGCATACCTGAAAGCGAGGTCTTTGTGTGAGCTGACCTAAACGGATATGTGGACAAAAGTTCAGAAGAGTACCAAAGAGTGCACAGTGGAAAAGGATATGACCAGAGAAATGCAGAGGGAGAGGGAATCCTAGAATGTGGCGAAAACGTCGATATGCCAGTTGTAAATATCGAGCACCAAAAGAGAGATAAACATCCCATCAAATACAAGAGTGGACAACATTCTACACAGATTGACTATATAATGATAAGAAGAGTGGGCCTGAAGAATGTCAAAAACTGTAAGGTCATTCCAGGAGAGGCAATTGTGGCACAGCATAGATTCCTGTGTGGTGCTTAAGATTTGACAAAAGAAGAAAATAAAGCCCAAAACGCGGAAACAGGTCAAGATATGAAAGCTGAAAGGAGACAAGATTATTGAGTAACAAGAAAAAGTGAGAGGAAAGCGAATACCAGGAACAGAGGCAGCTCAGGAAAACTAGCAGTCAATGAAAAGTGCCCGACTGGAAGCAGCGGAAGAGGTATGTGGTTCTACAAAAGTACGACGGCACCAAGGAAGGAAGACATGGTGGTAGACACAGAAGAGCAAGATGCTGTTGTAAAGAAAAAGGAGTAAATATCTGAGAGACGAGGACAAAAAGACCAAGAGAGAGGCTAAAAGAACTGTGGCCAAGGAGGAGACATACAGTGGGTGGTATGAGTTGATGGAGATCAAGGAATGAGATAGGATGATAAACAAAATGAAAAAACAAAGTAGAAAGGACGTGAGAAAGGTGTGATAAGGAACAAAGATGGAATGTTATTGACTGATGAGGATGAGATAAAGGGAAAATGGAAGGAGTACTTCAGCAACCTGTTGAATGTGGAAAATGACAGGGGCCCACTTCAGGAATGCCCACCGGTTGAAGGTTCGCTGGCTGATATTAAAGTGAAGGAAGTATAAGAAGCGATGAAGAAAACGAAAGGCGGGAAGGCAACAGGGTACTCTGGACTACCAGTGGACGTGCTAAGGTACCTAGGCAAGGAGGGAATCCAGATAGTCACTGCACTGCTGCTGAAAGTATGGAGCGAAGAGAAAATGCCAGTAGAGTGAGAACTAATGAACTAGCCACTATTTACAAAAGGAAGAGGGACCCACTGGACTGCGGGAACTTAAGGGGTATGAAGCTCCAAGAGCATACTATGAAGATACTGGAAAAGGTAATAGAGGGAAGGCTGTGTGTACTGGTATCAGTAAATGATGAGCAGTTTAGTTTTAGTCCAAGTAAAGGAACAATGGACGCTGTCTTTATTTTAAGGCAACAACAGGAATAGAATCTTAGAAGTAATTAATAACCTTCACTTCATGTTCGTGGACTTGGTAAAGGCATATGACATGGTGCCTAGAAATCCGAAGTACTCGTGCCTCAGACAGCGAAGTCCTAGAGAAGCTTACAAGGATGCTGGAAACCACACATCGAGGAGAAAGGACAGTCATGAGAAATAAATTTGGCATAATAGACAAGTTCACTATCAGAGTCGGTCTGCACCAATGGCCTAGACTTAGTTCATTCCTCTTTATTGTGGTACTGGACGTCTGAAGTGAGGACGTCCACACAGGGCTGCCATGGGAGCTTCAAAGAAGGTGGCTGAAGTGGCAGATTGAGATGGAGAGCATGGGTTTGAAGGCAAACATCAAAAAGACTTAAGTGGTGGCAATTAGCAAGTAGCATGGATGTGGTAATAAACATCAAAGACAAGAGCAATGCCAAGCAGGTCCAGGAGTTCGAATACCTTGGAGTGATAGTAGATGGGTTGCATGTGGCTATAAAAACTAGAGTGGCAGCAACATGGAACAAGTGGAGAGAGCTGCCAAGTGTTATCAGTGGCAGGAAAATGCCTAGGAATCTCAAAGTAAAGCTTTACATACCATAATACGACCTGTGGACCTGTATGGTGAATAAGTATGGACAAAGAAAGAGGAACGGTTACTGGAAGCAACAGAAATGAGGATGTTAAAAAGAATCAATGGCGTGACGCTGAGAAAGAAAGTAGAAACATCAGGAGAGAATTGGGAGAAAGTGACATCAATGAGGTTAAGGAGGAAAGCATGAGATGGTACGGCCATGCGAGGAGGAGGGAAGAAGGATACCTAGCAGAACTGGCTTTGGAAAGTAGAGTACCACGAAGAAGGCCGAGAGAAAGAACAAAACGTAGTTCAGTAAAGGCTTGCTACTCACGACATGACAGCCAACACAATACTAGCTAGTTATTTTGTTTTAAATGAAATTTCTCATCAATTTGAAGTACTAATTAAACGTCAGGTCAGGTGTTGCCCTGCTACTGGTAACATGTAATCCATTACAACCTATTGCACGGTCGAGTGGTCGACGACTAAACCGGCTCCCCCACTAGGTTCAAAATCTGGTGAGGAAGGTGGCTACCAGCCCAGCAGGAATAAAAACAAGACCTATCAAAAGGCGGATAATCTTCTTAGACTCAATGGCCAGCTAGCTAGAGATGGTGTATCAATGGCAATGCCCTGCAGAAAGAACTTTGGGCCTCTACTTCAGATTTTTTTGCCCTTCGTATACATCCATGACAAAAAGAAACACTATTCCATACAAGGGCGTAAAGGAGAGTATGGATCAAGCATCCACTGTCTCGCCCGGTAGGGGTTTGCTGAACACGCAGTGCAGCCCAGATCGTCATCATGCTGTTACGTGCTGCCGCGTAGCTACATGGAATATCAGGACACTACACCAAGCGGAGAAGTTGGAAAACGTTGTGTGAGAAATGGCGAGGGTAAAGATTGACATACTAGGACTGAGTGAAGTCAGATGTTACAATAGGGAAAAGTCAAGTTGGAGAACACCACCATATTCGTAGATTCAGGACCAGATAAAGAAGACATTCACGGTGTTGAAATCCTACTAGGACCAAACATAGCAGATTGTCTACTTGGCTACTGGGCTGTTTCCGATCGAATAATTGTGGTTAAATTGAAAGGAAGCCCATTTAACACCACTATTATTCAAGTATATGCACCAACATCCAATAGCAATCGATTTATGATTGATTTATAATGAACGTGAGGAAGAAGCTGGTAAAATTGCAAGATTTTCTGCAAAGTGGTTGCAAGCCAAATGCACAAAACCATTAAATCCGAAATTTTCTAAACAATGATAAGGAGGGCAATTTCAAAGGTGACAGACAAGCGGTTTTCAACCAACACGTAAATTCAATCTACATCGACCAAGTCGCTAATAAGGAGGCCCTAATAACAACTGAAGTAAACAAAATGCTTAATTAAGCACAAATTTTTTGAAATGACGATTAGTGTCAAGAGTCGAAGAATAAGATTACAATTTATTCAAATGTAAAAATATTACAGTCTGATGTCAAGTACGTCCCATTTACAATAGATCATGCATTAACAAGTCCATCTATCGCAATACAGCATTTTGTTTGGGAAAAAATAAATAATCCGATCTCTAAATATCAGCTTGAATCGTCTGATTCCGATTCCTCCTCTGTTTCTTCTAACCAGTGTAAAAACTCCTGCACAGTCTAAAAAAACAAAAACAAAACAATTTATAGTATATATACTATATTTATACTATATATAGTATATATAAAGTATATAAAATATATAATATATAATATAAATATATATATATATATACATATATACACATCCATCTATCGAGAGGCAGATAGATACACCATCAATAAATCAATAAGAAATTAGAAACCAACTAACCGACCAAGTGAAATAAAATTTTACTCACTTATTTTTCCACTCATAATGGGGTGGAATAAGGTTGCAATGCACGACGGAAATCGTTTTGTTAAACTCTCAATTTTAACATTCAAAAACAGTAATCAGGACATTTAAAGGAAAAGGGCATAAACGCCACAACATATTCAAAGTGATTTTATTTAGCACTTATTGTTGGCAGTACAAGTAGTCAAAACAAGTGTCTTGCGGACATTTCTTTTTCAGTATTTTTCTTCATTTTGCCAGAGCAATTAAGCTATCTTTCAAAATC
Source organism: Morbakka virulenta (assembly GCA_003991215.1). NCBI lineage: Eukaryota > Metazoa > Cnidaria > Cubozoa > Carybdeida > Carukiidae > Morbakka > Morbakka virulenta. Next base: position 345,548 of record RDPX01000481.1, read on the forward strand.
ACAGGAAAAAACACAACGGGATAATTCTACTAGTTATGACAACAATCGTTACATAAGGTAGTGAAGTAATGACATTTAACACATTGGTATGCCTCATAGAAAACTTTCATATATAATATTAAATATTCACGTTTAAATATGAAGGACAAAAATCCTAAGCATCTTTGCCACCACTGGATATACCACACAGGTATACTATATTATGAGGACATTAGCTGCTACTAAACTTAGAATCTCTTGGCATGAAACCAATCTTACATTAACTTCACCCAAGAGTGTATATACTCCTACGGAAAAGAGAAGCTAGTGTTTTAAATAGCTACTTTTAACGTTTCGATATATGATAGATTAGATTAAGTCAATCAACGGGCAGTTTCCCGTACGACGCAAATCTTTTTTTTTTCAAAATAATATTATTAATTAACATCATTAGTTTTTTATCGCTAACCTTATGATCAGGTGATAAAGTTGTTTCTGGCGTTCAATAAGGTCAGACGGCACGTGAGTGTACACCGTTATATGTAACTGGTTAATTTAATCAACACTTTTAATTATTTGTACACTGAAACCATTCCCCTCTTAATTTTATGCCAGAAAATACATACCAGCTCAACGGTCTAATACACGGATTTCCAAAATTTTACCCGCGACAATAATGTGTATCTTTTACGCTTCTGACGGATTTTGGACTAATACTGGTGCGGACATTGCAAATGCACATGGAACACGATTATTCTATTTTCAGTCAGATACTCCAAGTCTGATTTTCTTAAAGATTTGAAGCATACGTTATATGTTAAGTGTTTCGTTACACACAGAGACAGAGACAGAGACAGACAGACACACACACACACACACACATATATATATATATATATATATATATATATATATATATATATATATATACTGCTGAGCTTACGCACTTGCAGAAATACGAAGTTTTAATGCGCAAGAGCTGTTAGAATATAACACAGTTCAACGGCCACAAGAACCAGAACCACAAACCACGCGTGCGTAACAACACAATGAGAAGGAGTAAATGAATATACATAAGTAGGGTTGCTGGCACTTGTCGTAGGCCTTAAGTGCTGTATGAGTAGATCAGATTATTACAATGCCCTTTAATCAGGCACAATACTGAAGTTACACTACTTCAAGTTGCATGAATTGATATTCGTTAAGTGTTACAAAAATGAATTCCACTATTGAATTTATTATTGTAACATTTAATAAATCTAAGTATAATATAATTATATACAGATGGGAATTTATGCGT
>RDPX01000482.1:88419-100497 GCA_003991215.1 Morbakka virulenta
ATCTCTTCAGTAGCCTGACGATGGAAGAATTATCTCTCGAAACGTAGCTTAGAAAAAGCTTACGACTCATGACATGATAAAGCTCTTACATCTATGGCTTCTTCTAAGTCCATAAAGTTCAATATAGATGCACCACATAAATAATACACGACACATATGCACTACATTAATAACACACACGACACACAGGCACCACCTAAATAACACAGATTACACACATGTACCATTGTTGTCCACACAAAATAGAATTGGTTAATGTTGGTGACAGGCATACCCAGCAGGGTCAAGTATGGGCCTTAATTTGGGGGACAATTTATTTCCTAGTTTTCGACTGCGATTTCAATAAAAGAAATACAAATCCCTTCTATGACAGCGACCCAAATAGATGAATTACTATATTCATATAATCTTTAAAACAAGATTTAAATAACGAGATTCGATGATGATGATGGCGAATGGCACTTTAGGAATAGTTATTTTTGAGTCTCAGTGAGCTGAAAGATCATTATGGTGAACAAGGTGTCGATGAAATAAAATAACTTGATATTTGTAGAAAAAAAACAATTGTGGAAATGAAACCGAAACGTCATTGTGCATTACTTTCAATAACTCGCAAAAGCTTTTTATTGAAATAATATTAATTATCTTCGTGTGTGTGTTTGTGGGTTTATTTACCTGATTTTTATTTTCATTTGAAGGTCAGAATCAGAATATTTGTGCGAAAGATACTTTTTCCTGTTTTCATATCGCAAGGTAAGAATTTGCTTAATTATTAATAGATAGTATAACATAATATAATATATAATATAATATAGTCTAGTTTAGTACCCAAAAAGGATAAAATGTGTTCTAAACACAACAACCAATCATTCATTAACCTTTAACAATAAACTTCTCAAAATCTAGAAAACCATCATCGTCTTCATCTCAAAATAAGAAACCAACAAAAAAAACCCAGAAAACTCGTTAAACTTTTCTTCTTTGACCAGAAATAATAATGTAATATTATTAGTCTGATGATGGATGAACCACCACTCGTCTCATTTGATCTTCTGGTCATTAAAAAGTCAAACAAAGTTCACTTACCTTTTTTGTTGTCAAGTGTAGATAATTGCAAAGTAAAAGAAAGAGCTGTTTTTTGAGGTTGAAGTAGAATTCGGAAGAGAAGCGCTTGAAAATGGTGACGTTCATTTGGAAACTTGTATTTCACGTTTTATCGATTTGATATAAATTCTAATACGATTTGTAAAGGTCAAAATCATGTTAAATTCAATTGCAAGAGTAATTAATTAGTAAGAAATGGGATGATTTCATTTCAATAAAAATATTTTGTTTCTTTATTTCTAATCGATGAGCAAATGTTAAACATAAAGAAAAAGACAGTTTTATTAAAACCATGGTCAAGTTTCGCGCTTTATTGATTTTGACCAATCACAAGTAAGAAGCGTGTCAACAAAAGAGACATTTCCAATTCCTTTGGGAAAAAGCAAACAAATCCATTTTTATTGAAACAAATAAACTTAGACATTTCCAAGCTTACAATGAAATTTGGAAGTTAATTCTAGCCACATTTTATTGTATTATTTAAATAGAATCTAATCTACACAATTCTCTTGGAATAATTTTGTCTTGTAAAGAGAACGATGTTTGAAAAATATAATAAATTGTCTTCCACATTTTATCGTGAAAGTGACAAAACTCGAAAGACAAAAGCTCATACTCATGATCCTAAATATACGAAGGAATTTGCTTCTGCTTTGCTACTATGAAACTAAAAGGATTGTAAGAATTCATTGAAATGAACATAAAACCCAAACAGTAATTTTCGACCTGTAAAACACTTGTGATTTTCCAAATCGCAGCTTGGCTTAGAAAATGCTGCTTGTCGCACTCAATTGCGAAAGAATTTTTAAGCGTCGTTAATAACCCACAAGTGACCAAATCTTAACGACCAAGTTGACTTCAACAAATCAACTCTTCGATGTAAGAGCTTTATCATGTCACAAGTCGTAAGCTTTTTTCTGAGTTACTTTTCGAGAGTCACTTCTCCCGTCATCAGCCTGATGATGGAGAAGTATCTCTCGAAACGTAGCTTAGAAAAAGCTTACGACTCATGACATGATAAAGCTCTTACATCTATGGCTTCCTCTGAGTTCATAAAGTTCAATATTTACAAGGGGGAAAATAGTAGCTAATCTCTTCAGTAGCCTGACGATGGAAGAAGTATCTCTCGAAACGTAGCTTGGAAAAAGCTTATGACTCATGACATGATAAAGCTCTTACATCTATGGCTTCCTCTGAGTCCATAAAGTTCAATATTTATAAGGGAGAAAATAGTAGCTAATCTCTTCAGTAGCCTGACGATGGAAGAAGTATCTCTCGAAACGTAGCTTAGAAAAAGCTTACGACTCATGACATGATAAAGCTCTTACATCTATGGCTTCCTCTGAGTCCATAAAGTTCAATATTTACAAGGGGGAAAATAGTAGCTAATCTCTTCAGTAGCCTGACGATGGAAGAAGTATCTCTCGAAACGTAGCTTAGAAAAAGCTTACGACTCATGACATGATAAAGCTCTTACATCTATGGCTTCCTCTGAGTCCATAAAGTTCAATATTTACAAGGGGGAAAATAGTAGCTAATCTCTTCAGTAGCCTGACGATGGAAGAAGTATCTCTCGAAACGTAGCTTAGAAAAAGCTTACGACTCATGACATGATAAAGCTCTTACATCTATGGCTTCCTCTGAGTCCATAAAGTTCAATATTTACAAGGGGGAAAATAGTAGCTAATCTCTTCAGTAGCCTGACGATGGAAGAAGTATCTCTCGAAACGTAGCTTAGAAAAAGCTTACGACTCATGACATGATAAAGCTCTTACATCTATGGCTTCCTCTGAGTCCATAAAGTTCAATATTTACAAGGGGGAAAATAGTAGCTAATGGCTTCAATAGCCTGACGATGGAAGAAGTATCTCTCGAAACGTATCTGGGAAAAAGCTTGCGACTCATGGCATAATAAAGCTCTTAATCTATGGCTTACTCTGAGTTCATAAAGTTCAGAATTTTCAAAATAAACTCTTTTTAGAAATGTCACATAAATCTATCTTTACTCCTCGTATTTCTTTTACCCCTGTTTACTTCTTTATCCTTGAAATTCCTCCTCACCCAATTTCTTTTATTTCCTTTCTACACGAGGGCCGTGCGTTTCTTCCCTGAATCCTTGCTCTGTCCAACTGTGTATCACAATAGATGCTGGCTAATCGTAAGTCTGCGAAGGTTACAGGCCCTTTCATATTATTATAGTAAGACCGATAGATATTCACACTGAATTTTAGTAAATCGTAATTGTAAGGCATAAAAAATTTGAACAAGTGATATATAAGTCTTTGAAAAATAGGCCGTGAACATAAAGGAGTTGGTGTGAAATAGTATATTTATTTCATTAATTATCACACTTTACCACTGAACCTACATAATACCCTAGGGTTTTTCCGTACAAACAACGTCTAAGAAAGAATTTGTAAGCGTCGTAAATAGCCCATAAGAGACCAAATCGTTATAGCCAAAGCTGACTGCAACAAATTATACATCTCAGAAAGGATGTCACGAAAAATCTATTGTTTTACGTCATTGTGGTGTTTCAATATATGAAATCCTTGTATTCCTTATAGGTTTTTTGTTCATTGAGACATAATAAACTTTTAGTGCCTTCACCATACTGTTGATGTACAAATTCTTTCTTTCAATATCTTGGAACATAGCTAGTTTACAATTTCTAATAGTCCTATTCATGATTTAAAAAAAACAAAAAAAGGTTTGGCTTTGATTTTTATTGAATTTGTTGTTTTTATTTAACTTTGTTTCGAATAATATGACAAAGACAAAGAACTACTTGCTATGAACATAAGCAATTACAATTTTAAAGAAAAACAATCTTGTTTAAAGAGAACTTCTCCACCTCAGTAAAGGCCCCGTTTTGAAGCGGGGGATACATGAAAGATGAAAAATTACACTCATGTACGTAGATAAAGTAACTTCTTAAAATGAAACGGATTTAGATTGAGTTCTGTGTCCTTAAAAGTACCATGATTTATCATCAGCCCATCCTGTTATGGGCAGAAGGAGCATTAGCCTTCCTGTCCCAAAGCCATTGCGTGTCTAATCTCAAGGTGGTTTTAATACGTTAAAAATAACCCAAATAAATTTTCATGTCATGATCTTGTTTACTTTAAAATAGTATAAGGGAAATAAAAATAAGTGTTTGGGCACAAAATATTGCAATCTCAGATCACATTTATATCAAAACACCTTTATATGAGAAGCAAGCGATTTCTTGAAAAATTGCTGAAGCCATACGTAAGCTGACAACTTGCAACTACCTCTGCTTATCTAAATAAACATTACATATTATAATGATATGAAATGTTGGCTGCATAGAGCGTATCAAGACATCCATTATCAACTGACAATTTTTATGTCACCGGCATCTCTACATCTGAGATTCGATGATGATGAGGGCGAATGGCACTTTAGGAATAGTTATTTTTGAGTCTCAGTGAACTGAAAGATCATTATGGTGAACAAGGTGTCGATGAAATAAAATAACTTGATATTTGTAGAAAAAAAACAATTGTGGAAATGAAACCGAAACGTCATTGTGCATTACTTTCAATAACTCGCAAAAGCTTTTTATTGAAATAATATTAATTATCTTCGTGTGTGTGTTTGTGGGTTTATTTACCTGATTTTTATTTTCATTTGAAGGTCAGAATCAGAATATTTGTGCGAAAGATACTTTTTCCTGTTTTCATATCGCAAGGTAAGAATTTGCTTAATTATTAATAGATAGTATAACATAATATAATATATAATATAATATAGTCTAGTTTAGTACCCAAAAAGGATAAAATGTGTTCTAAACACAACAACCAATCATTCATTAACCTTTAACAATAAACTTCTCAAAATCTAGAAAACCATCATCGTCTTCATCTCAAAATAAGAAACCAACAAAAAAAACCCAGAAAACTCGTTAAACTTTTCTTCTTTGACCAGAAATAATAATGTAATATTATTAGTCTGATGATGGATGAACCACCACTCGTCTCATTTGATCTTCTGGTCATTAAAAAGTCAAACAAAGTTCACTTACCTTTTTTGTTGTCAAGTGTAGATAATTGCAAAGTAAAAGAAAGAGCTGTTTTTTGAGGTTGAAGTAGAATTCGGAAGAGAAGCGCTTGAAAATGGTGACGTTCATTTGGAAACTTGTATTTCACGTTTTATCGATTTGATATAAATTCTAATACGATTTGTAAAGGTCAAAATCATGTTAAATTCAATTGCAAGAGTAATTAATTAGTAAGAAATGGGATGATTTCATTTCAATAAAAATATTTTGTTTCTTTATTTCTAATCGATGAGCAAATGTTAAACATAAAGAAAAAGACAGTTTTATTAAAACCATGGTCAAGTTTCGCGCTTTATTGATTTTGACCAATCACAAGTAAGAAGCGTGTCAACAAAAGAGACATTTCCAATTCCTTTGGGAAAAAGCAAACAAATCCATTTTTATTGAAACAAATAAACTTAGACATTTCCAAGCTTACAATGAAATTTGGAAGTTAATTCTAGCCACATTTTATTGTATTATTTAAATAGAATCTAATCTACACAATTCTCTTGGAATAATTTTGTCTTGTAAAGAGAACGATGTTTGAAAAATATAATAAATTGTCTTCCACATTTTATCGTGAAAGTGACAAAACTCGAAAGACAAAAGCTCATACTCATGATCCTAAATATACGAAGGAATTTGCTTCTGCTTTGCTACNAAAATTTGAACAAGTGATATATAAGTCTTTGAAAAATAGGCCGTGAACATAAAGGAGTTGGTGTGAAATAGTATATTTATTTCATTAATTATCACACTTTACCACTGAACCTACATAATACCCTAGGGTTTTTCCGTACAAACAACGTCTAAGAAAGAATTTGTAAGCGTCGTAAATAGCCCATAAGAGACCAAATCTTTATAGCCAAAGCTGACTGCAACAAATTATACATCTCAGAAAGGATGTCACGAAAAATCTATTGTTTTACGTCATTGTGGTGTTTCAATATATGAAATCCTTGTATTCCTTATAGGTTTTTTGTTCATTGAGACATAATAAACTTTTAGTGCCTTCACCATACTGTTGATGTACAAATTCTTTCTTTCAATATCTTGGAACATAGCTAGTTTACAATGTCTAATAGTCCTATTCATGATTTAAAAAAAACAAAAAAAGGTTTGGCTTTGATTTTTATTGAATTTGTTGTTTTTATTTAACTTTGTTTCGAATAATATGACAAAGACAAAGAACTACTTGCTATGAACATAAGCAATTACAATTTTAAAGAAAAACAATCTTGTTTAAAGAGAACTTCTCCACCTCAGTAAAGGCCCCGTTTTGAAGCGGGGGATACATGAAAGATGAAAAATTACACTCATGTACGTAGATAAAGTAACTTCTTAAAATGAAACGGATTTAGATTGAGTTCTGTGTCCTTAAAAGTACCATGATTTATCATCAGCCCATCCTGTTATGGGCAGAAGGAGCATTAGCCTTCCTGTCCCAAAGCCATTGCGTGTCTAATCTCAAGGTGGTTTTAATACGTTAAAAATAACCCAAATAAATTTTCATGTCATGATCTTGTTTACTTTAAAATAGTATAAGGGAAATAAAAATAAGTGTTTGGGCACAAAATATTGCAATCTCAGATCACATTTATATCAAAACACCTTTATATGAGAAGCAAGCGATTTCTTGAAAAATTGCTGAAGCCATACGTAAGCTGACAACTTGCAATACCTCTGCTTATCTAAATAAACATTACATATTATAATGATATGAAATGTTGGCTGCATAGAGCGTATCAAGACATCCATTATTAACTGACAATTTTAATGTCATCGGCATCTCTACATTCTGGTCTTGAAATCCAAAATGAGAAAACCAGTGATTAAGAAATCATTCTCCGGTAACTGGTATTCTAAAACTACTTCATCAAAGTAAGGGCTGGCCATCTTTTGCTCCACAAACCGGATTACAATAAAGTTTTTAGATTACCAGGAAAGCATGCGCATGGCTCTGGGGCCTACCGCTCGACAGCTTTCCCGCGCTCAAATACTCTAACTTACGTGAGACCCTACCAACCAGTTTTTAAAGTCCGGTCTGCATGGCTTCCACTCCTAAGGCTTCGGATGAAATTAAGGGATTGGGTTAGGAATTAGGTTTAATAAGGACTAGGCTAAAAATAGTGAGGAAAGCGTAATGGCAGTCTGAGGTATTGTTTGGATTGTGGATAAAGGTACCTCATGTATGCGAAACCAAACTACTTAGGGTTTGTTTGTTGTGAGTCTGGCATGAGCTGGTTCTATATTTTCATCGCCAAAACAAAAAAAAATGTGCCTGGACCCATCATAAAATAAATTCACCACTTTTTCATGGAGATTAAAATGAAAGCAGTGAACATTGCATAGGTAGGTGACAAGTCTGTTTTACAATGTAAATTATATCTGAATTTCGGTAAAATCTATTTAATAGAAGGAAAACCTAGCAACTTTTATGTTCTTTCCTGAACACCTGGTTGGCTTTTTCCTGGCATCTTAAATGTGATTTGTACATTCGGTGGTAACAAAAGTGACTTCAGATCAATTTTACGCTTAAATATTTGTTGTGACAAGGAAGATGGCTCATTGTCACTTCCTTCATTTCGTTTGGAGAAAGAAGAATGGAATTTCATATGTTTGTCATACGACGTCAACGTAGCAAAGTTTTTAACACATATCATGCAAGAATAGGCCTTCTCCTGTTCTTTCTTTTCCTTTCGCTTTTTTTCTTTGTGCCTCTTTTTGTGTTGACTTAGTGAAGAATATTGTTTAAATCTCACACCGCATTCATCGCAATGAAACTTCTTTTCCTCTGCGTGGGTATACGAATGTACACGTAAATTATCAGCATCCGGAAATCGTTTATCACATTTTATGCATTGAAAAGGTTTGTCCGTTGTATGTGAACGCCTGTAGTGGCGTCGCATGTGTGATGACGAGATAAAACTTTTTCCACATTCACTACAAGAATAAGGTCTCTCCCCTGTGTGTGTTCTCATGTGAACTGTGAGATTTCCCGCAGTTGTAAAAGTTACACTGCATAGTTCACATTGGATTTGTTTTGGCTTGTCTTCAGGTGAAACATGACTTTTTCTATCTGGTCTTCCCAATGAATGTGTTTTCAAATGCTGTACCAGAAGATTTCGCTTGTCAAAATCTTCTCCGCAGTGTTCACATTGGTAACCTGTATGTGTCCACAAATGTTTTTTGAGAACGGGTTTTTCTTTAAACGTTTTCCCGCAGTACTGACATTTATGAGGTCTCTCCCCAGTATGACTTTTCATGTGTAAAAAGAGGCTCGAATTCTGACGGTATGACGCATCACAGAGACGACATTTGTATGGTCTTGCGTCAGAGTGCGTTCTTTCATGCGCTCTAACATTTGAAGAGTCAGGAAAATCTCGTCCACAAATCCGGCATTTAAATGGTTTTTCTTTAGTGTGTACAACTCTGATATGCCGTCGGAGCCGAGACCGCTCAGCGAAGGCATACTTGCAGTTTGGGCATTGGTGTGGTTTTTCTCCCGTGTGAGTTTTCATGTGCGCTTTAAGGTTGTTGGTATTATAAAACAACTTGCCGCAAATTGTACATCGATGGACTCCTTGTCCACTATGGAGACGGAAGTGTCTTTGTAAATTGCGCATTACAGTAAAGCCTTTGCCGCATTCAGTACACTTGTATGGCTTTTCTTCTTTCGTCAGTTTGTCATAGAGAATAGCTTCTTTTGATCTTGAATTCGCAAATAGGCCGTCATATTCGACGTCTTGGCATTTCCGTTCAGTACTGTTTTCGTTGACATTCTCTAAAATAGTCATAAATACATATATGTATAAAAATCTTTTACAAAAGACTAAAGTGCCTCTTTTAAAAAATAAAAGGTTTCTATCTAACGCCATACTGAATACACTACATTGTACTAGCATATACTAAACCACCCTGCATCAAACTCAATCATCTTCAAATTTATCTACACATCTATATTGTACTACATTGTCAATCTAATTCACATATCTTACCTGGTATACTAAAACGACACACTACAATATACTAAACCAAGATGTACTAATGCAAGTAACTTACTAATGTACTAAATTATAAACCGTGATGATTCATTATGTAGTAAATTTAAACCACACTAAATCTTATCTAAACATCTTCTATATTGTACTACATTGTCAATCTAATTCACATATCTCACCTGGTATACTATAACGACATACTACAATACACTAAACCAAGATGTACTAATGTAAGTAACTTACTAATGTACTAAATTTTACAACGTGATGATTCATTTTCTAGTAAATTTAAACCACACTAAATCTTATCTACACATCTTCTATATTGTACTACATTGTCAATCTAATTCACATATCTCACCTGGTATACTATAACGACACACTACAATATACTAAACCAAGATGTACTAATGCAAGTAACTTACTAATGTACTAAATTATACACCGTGATGATTCATTTTGTAGTAAATTTAAACCACACTAAATCTTATCTACACATCTTCTATATTGTACTACATTGTCAATCTAATTCACATATCTCACCTGGTATACTATAACGACACACTACAATATACTAAACCAAGATGTACTAATGCAAGTAACTTACTAATGTACTAAATTATACAACGTGATGATTCATTTTGTAGTAAATTTAAACCACACTAAATCTTATCTACACATCTTCTATATTGTACTACATTGTCAATCTAATTCACATATCTCACCTGGTATACTATAACGACACACTACAATATACTAAACCAAGATGTACTAATGCAAGTAACTTACTAATGTACTAAATTATACAACGTGATGATTCATTTTGTAGTAAATTTAAACCACACTAAATCTTATCTACACATCTTCTATATTGTACTACATTGTCAATCTAATTCACATATCTCACCTGGTATACTATAACGACACACTACAATATACTAAACCAAGATGTACTAATGCAAGTAACTTACTAATGTACTAAATTATACAACGTGATGATTCATTTTGTAGTAAATTTAAACCACACTAAATCTTATCTACACATCTTCTATATTGTACTACATTGTCAATCTAATTCACATATCTCACCTGGTATACTATAACGACACACTACAATATACTAAACCAAGATGTACTAATGCAAGTAACTTACTAATGTACTAAATTATACAACGTGATGATTCATTTTGTAGTAAATTTAAACCACACTAAATCTTATCTACACATCTTCTATATTGTACTACATTGTCAATCTAATTCACATATCTCACCTGGTATACTATAACGACACACTACAATATACTAAACCAAGATGTACTAATGCAAGTAACTTACTAATGTACTAAATTATACAACGTGATGATTCATTTTGTAGTAAATTTAAACCACACTAAATCTTATCTACACATCTTCTATATTGTACTACATTGTCAATCTAATTCACATATCTCACCTGGTATACTATAACGACACACTACAATATACTAAACCAAGATGTACTAATGCAAGTAACTTACTAATGTACTAAATTATACAACGTGATGATTCATTTTGTAGTAAATTTAAACCACACTAAATCTTATCTACACATCTTCTATATTGTACTACATTGTCAATCTAATTCACATATCTTACCTGGTATACTATAACGACACACTACAATATACTAAACCAAGATGTACTAATGCAAGTAACTTACTAATGTACTAAATTATACACCGTGATGATTCATTTTCTAGTAAATTTAAACCATACTAGTGATGATAAGAGGCAGCTATATGGGGAAGGGTGCACGCACTATGGTTGAGGGGCAGCTTAGGAAGACAAGATGCACCCACTGAGAACATGGAGCAGCCACGGGAGACATGGTGTAGGTTGTAAGTTTAAGGTATTGCTAAAGAAGATAGGGTTGTATAGAGTACTTCAATGGCTCTGCTACTGTGATTGATCACCAGTTACACTGGCTTCAATCAATGGTTGAACGCATGGGTCAGCCTCTCGAACACACAACTTTTTTTAAAAACGGTTTGCGCACAACAGTGGTCTCAATCTGGTATACTGCTTTAGCTGGCGGAAGTAAACATGGTATGAGGTAAGGTTCGGCTGATTAGGCCTGTGGTAAACAGTGAGACCCCCAGGCCTGAATGCACCTAAAATTCTACTGAGGTAGAGCAAAGGGAGGTGATAAGTTGACATGAAAGGAATGATGTAGGTCGGGGAACACCCCAGGAACACCACAAGGACCCCTCTAAAATCTGGCCTGGAAAGAACTGACAGCTTCAAGATGTGGTGTTGAAGGCACATGTTGCAGATACCATGGGCTAACATGCAAACAAGTAAATCCATCGTGGAGGAGGTTAAGCCACCTATACTCCTACAAGCTTTGATACTCTGACACAAAGAGCAAAGAGAAAGACCCAACACTGCACTGGAAGCAATGAAATTTTGGTTGTGGTATTGGAGCCTAAGGGAATGGGTCAGCCAATAGGATCAGGCACAGTCTGTGAAGTGAGAGGAGGAGACAGACAGTAAATGGAGGTAAATTGGCAGTTGGGAAACTCCATGAAAAATCAAGGCACACATCCATGAACACAAAGATTGGAAGGTGCTTATTCATACTCATTATAAGTTGGAAAATGACCTTATTGCAACTAATAATAATAATAATTTTTTTTTTTTTTCTTCTTCTTCAAAAAATCTCCAGTTGGTAAACAATTTAGTGGGTGTGTCAGTTCGATTTGAGTCTCGGATTATTCCCTAATCTTAGAGGTTCAAAACATCTCTCAAAATTCTGGCAGTACTTTGTGATTGCTGATATTTGTATACTACCGCTTATATCAGGAAGGTCTAATTATTTCAAATACTTTTCAAGTTCGAATGGAATAGTTTCTAAACCCCCAACAATTA
>RDPX01000482.1:129871-141227 GCA_003991215.1 Morbakka virulenta
TCTCTCTCTCTCTCTCTCTCTCTCTGTCTCTCTCTGTGTGTCTCTCTCTCTCTCTCTCTCTCTCTCTCTCTCTCTCTCTCTCTCTCTCTCTCTCTCTCTCTCTCTCTCTCTCTCTCTCTCTCGCCCGCTCTTTTTCACTATTTTATTCAAATTCAAATTCAAGTAAACGTTAAGTAAATAAAATGTTATATTCATGTTTACCTGATAAATGGTCTATAAAATTTCACTAATGCACGTAGCCAGAAATTTGGATGCACGAAAAGCAAGGACGATAGACTTTTCTTCAACCTAAATGGTAAATAAAAAATTTACTATTTACAATTGCAAATAAATACATTAAATTTCAAAATTCATTTCAGACCAAATTTAGACCAAAAGAAAAAGAACTAAGGCTAAGAAACCGAATACACCAAAGTGGCAGGTGAAAATTGATAAGGAAATTGAGCAGTACCGAAAAGTAATCTCTATATTAGAAGAAATGCAAAAAGATAAAAAATTAAGATCTGGAGATGCTAAAAAAAATAATAAGGAAATACAAAATTGAAAACAAAAACCATATTCCCACCATTAAGGAAGAGCTAAAACAAAAACTCCAAGTTGAGGTCCAACGTTTACGGAGGTTCGTTAAACACAATACGTTCTTTAAGCAAAACAAAATATTTGATACTAAAAAGTTTTATCGTGAAATTGGTAAATCTGAGATTTGTGTGGATGAAATACCACTGAAAGAAGAGGTTCGTCGTTTTTGGAATAACATCTCGGAAAATGACAAAGGGTTTACTGAAAATGTCGTATGGTTAAAACATCTCCAAGATTCCACTAAAGACATTCCTGAACAAACATGGGAGAACTTAGACTGTTGAAGAAATTGTTAAGGCTCTCAAGAAATCTCACAAGTGGAAATCTCACAAGTGGAAATCTCCGGGTATTGATCAAATCCCAAACTTTTGGCTTGACACTCTCCATGCAACACACTCGAGACTAGCTCACAACTTTAACCGAATATTAACAGAACCAGACTCAACACCTAAATGGTTCTGTCTCTTACCTGCGTGCTAAAAATAATGATACTGGTAACCCTAAGAACTACAGACCCATAACGTGCCTAACAACAACCTATAAACTGCTAACGTCCATTCTTACCGAGAGAACTTACACTCACATAGAAGACCATGACATCTTTCCCGTTGTGCAAAAGGGTTATCGAAAAGGCTCATATGCCTGTACAGACCAGCAATTGATCAATAAAATGCTATTGGAAAATGCGAAGTCAAAACACAAACATTTTAGGACGGCATGGATAGACTATAGAAAGGGGTTTGATAGTGTCCCCCATCCTTGGATCTTTCGTTGTTTAGAACTGTTTAAAATCGATGACTGTATAGCAAACCAATCTTTTTCTTTCCCACTCTAATGGCACATTGACGTTTCATGGAATGCGGATTAAGTGTGGAATTTTCCAGGTGGACTCTCTTTCTCCGCTTTTATTTTGCATTGCAATAATACCCCTTTTGCAAATGTTAAATAACACTACATATGGATATAAGATTAATGATAAAATAATAAATCACCTTTTTTATACGGATGATTTGAAATTATATGCTCGTAGTGATGATGAACCAGAAGGCCTATTTAAAACCTTAAAGGCTTTTAGTGATGACATTAGGGTGGAGTTTGGGCTGGGTAAATGTGCTAAAGCAAGTTTTAGGCGGAGAAAATTGGTGAGTACACATAATGTTATACTAGATGATGAGTCTTTAATTAAGGAACTAGATCAGGAAGAGACGTACAAGTATCTTGGTGTTAACGAAGGAGACGGCATACAGCATGCCAAAATGAAAGAGAAAATCAGAAAAGATTTAATTCTAAAAACAAAATAACTGCAATCAACTCTTTAGCCATACTAGTTGTAAATTATAGCTTCAACGTGATAAATTGGAATCTTTCTGAATTGAGGTGGCCAGATACTAAAATTCGAAAACAAATTACGTATAATAAAATGCACCATCCTAAATCTGATGTAGAGCGTTTGTATCTAAGTAGAGAGAAAGGCGGAAGAGGTACGAAACAATTCGAACTTTTCTATAAAACCTCTACTATTGGTCTTTTACAATATCTAGATAACGCATTTGATATGGTGTTACAATTGGTTAACATACATGAAAATACTAAAAAATTACACTGAAATTGTCAAAAAAGCAAATAAGTTTTCACGTGAACTACAAGTCGATATAGACACAGATAACACCTTATCACCAACGGCAATAGCACAAAAAAAAAGGAAAAGGCTAAACATTCTGGTATGAAGCAGATTGAAAATCAATGGTGTGAGAAACCTCTCCACGGACAGTTTGTAGCTTGTTGCAAGAATGCTGATGTAGATGAAAAGGTAATCCATCAGTTGCTACGCAGCTTTAAACTGAAAGGGGAAACAGAGCGTTTTATTATGGCTACCCAGGATCAAAGCCTCTTTACACGCAACAAAAAGGCAAATGTTTTACACAACGGAGGTGACCCTAATTGTCGGCTCTGCGAAGAAAAGATCGTGACAGCAGACCACCTTGTTTCCGGCTGCTCTGTCCTTACACCTACTGGGTACAAAAACCGGCATGATAGGGTTGGGCAATATCCACTGGAAGGCTTGTCAACACTTTGGTCTCCCATACGCGACTAATTGGTAAGAACATAAACCTGAACCTGTTACAGAAAATGAAAAAAGTACAATTTTATGGGACTTTGGGATCCATACGGACAGGACCATTCAGGCCAACCGTCCCAATATTATCATTAAAGATCACGATAAAAAGACATGTTTGCTGATAGATATGACTGTACCAACTGATACGAACGTTTCGGCTAAAGAATTTGAAAAATGTGCAAAATGAAAACCATTATTGTACCGGTAGCAATAGGCGCTTTAGGTGCTGTAAACAAAAACGTAGAAAAACATGTTGCAAAGCTGCCTGGAACAAACTCGCTCGCCGAAATACAAAAAATAGTGCTTAATGGAACAACACATATACTACGAAAAGCATTATCATTATAAAACTACCTCATTTTACAATTTTACTATACAATTAATTATTCTTTTTTTTTCTTTTTTTTTAAACTTCAAAATCTGATGTATAAATATTTGTTATCTGAAGCCAGTCTTTCGATTTCCTCAGGTCTCTGGGTGAGGCCCGGAGTGGGATTGTATACAGCCACAGAGAAAAGTAAAACCATAATAATAATAATAATAATAATAATTTTTGGCTTGATACTCTTTCTTCAGCCCATAGTAGAATGGCAGCTAATTTTAATAAACTTCTTCTAGAACCCGAATCAATACCCAAGTGGTTCTGCCTTGGGACAACGTATCTGTTACCAAAAAGTGGTGAGACTGGCAACCCTAAAAAGTATCGGCCGATCACCTGTCTGTCTACATCGTATAAACTGCTGACATCAATACTAACTGAGAGGACTTACATTCATATGGACGAACAAAATATTTTCCCTACTGAACAGAAAGGCTGTAAGAGAGGTTCTTATGGATGTAAAGATCAGCTCTTGATAAACAAAATGATCCTAGAAAATACCCACTCTAAAAAACGAAATTTAAGCACTGCGTGGATTGACTACAAGAAGGCATTTGACAGTGTTCCGCATTCTTGGATTTTAAAAACATTGGACATGTATAAAGTTTCCCCTACACTTATTAATTTTCTGCGAACTAGTATGACCTTATGGGAAACTAATCTTATTCTTACCCATGCAAATGGTACATTATTTTCGAATTGTATGAGAATAAAATGTGGAATCTTTCAGGGTGATTCTCTTTCACCTCTTTTATTTTGCATGGCTCTTTTTCCACTTTCTAAGCTCCTTAATGATACAGGCTATGGGTACAAGATCATGGAACGAAAGATTAATCATTTGTTTTACATGGATGACCTGAAACTGTATGCTAAGGATGATGGTGAACTCGAAGGACTCTTAAAAACGGTTAAAGCATTCAGTGATGATATAGGAATGGAGTTCGGTCTCGATAAGTGTGCGAAAGCCACTTTTAAGAGAGGGAAACTGGATAAGACTCAAAATATTGATTTAGATGAAGGTACTGTGATAAAAGAACTAGAACAAGAGGGAACCTATAAATACTTAGGTATAAATGAAGGAGACGGCATACAACATTCAAAAATGAAAGAGAAGATTAGAAAGGAATGTATTAGACGAGTGAGATCTATTATGAAAACTGAACTGAATTCCAAAAATAAAATAACAGCTATAAATTCTCTTGCAGTGCCGGTTGTTAGCTATAGTTTTAATATCATTAATTGGAATCTGAGTGATCTTCAAAAGCTAGATACAAAGATAAGAAAGCAACTAACATGTAACAGAATGCATCACCCCAAGTCAGACGTTGATCGTTTGTACCTCCCAAGAAATAAAGGAGGCAGGGGAATGATCCAGTTAGAACTTTCTTACAAGACATCCACCATTGGCCTTGCAAAATATCTTGATTTAACAGACGATTGGATGCTCCAACTTGTCAATAGACACGAAAATTCAAAAAGACTTCACTCGATTCTCAAAGAATCAGGAAAATTTTCTGAACAATTTGGTATTGATTTAAATGCAGAAACTCCACCATCCCCAACGCTAGCTGCTAAACAAACCAAGCAAAAAGCTAAGAAAAGTGGTTTGGACAAACTCGAGTCTCGGTGGCAAGAAAAACCCCTCCACGGACAGTTCGCAGCCCGAAGCAATAACGCTGATGTAGATAAAGTAGCAACCCATCAGTGGCTGAGGAGCTCCGGACTGAAAGGGGAAACAGAGGGTTTTATTCTTGCCGCTCAGGATCAGAGTCTGTTTACCAGAAACTACCAGGCCAATATCTTACACAATGGTGCCACCCCGGAGTGTAGGTTTTGTGAAAATGGAACTGAAACCATTGACCACCTTATCTCAGGCTGCTCAGTATTAACATCAAATGAGTATAAAAATCGCCATGACCGAGTAGGCCAATATCTGCACTGGAAAATATGCCAACATTTTTCCATTGATACGCCATCAAATTGGTATGAACACCACCCTACTCCGGTCACAGAAGGTAAAGACGTGACAATTCTCTGGGACTTCCCAATACAAACAGATCGCACTATACAGGCGAACCGTCCTGATATTGTCATAAAAAACAAGAAAGACAACACCTGCTTGTTGATTGACATGAGTGTCCCTTCTGATAGGAATGTTTCTGCGAAGATTTTCGAGAAACTTTCTAAGTATAAAGATCTAGAGATTGAGATAGGTAAAATGTGGCATCTGAGGACAAAGACAATACCAGTGATTGTTGGAGCATTGGGTCTTATTAAGAAAGGAACTGACACCTTCCTGAAGCAAATACCGGGTGAACCCTCATTGCAGGAAGTGCAAAAAATTGTTTTGAATGGCACTGCCCATCTTCTTAGGAAAGCCCTCTCCATTTAATTGGTGCGAATTGATGTTTGTGGTTTTGTCAGAAAATGATTTTTATTATGTTTTTATGTTTTGACCGGTTTGAATGACACCCTTCTTGTGCACCTTAAAAGTTTTTGTTACCCAACAACTTCCCTCACCCTAGGTCACTGGTAGTGACTCGGTGTTGGATTTTAAAATAGCAATTCTAAAGAATTTTACAACAATAATAATAATAATACTCAGGAAAGTACTGG
The DNA here is from genome assembly GCA_003991215.1 of Morbakka virulenta. Classification (NCBI taxonomy): domain Eukaryota; kingdom Metazoa; phylum Cnidaria; class Cubozoa; order Carybdeida; family Carukiidae; genus Morbakka; species Morbakka virulenta. The sequence continues at coordinate 135,565 of RDPX01000482.1, forward strand.
ACACCTGAAGTGACTGGGAGCTACTTGATGTCAAGACTTTGGTATCAACATCCAGCTAGAAGCTGTGTTTAGATAAAGGACAATAATAATAATAATAATAATAATAATAATAATAATAATAATAATACTCAGGAACAATCGTATAATTTACCTTCGATTAATCATGTAGTAACATTCACGCAACCAACTTCGCTTTGGCATTCCTGAAGTGTCGATGCCACTGTTGAAATAAACAATGATGTAATCATCTTCGACCAGAAGATCCAGGGTGTGAATGACATAACTGAGAAAAAGAAAAAGAATGAAAAAAATTGAATGGAATCACTTTCATGTTCTTATTATGCCAATTACCTTTTACATATAGTAATCCAATTTGTCTCTATACACAATAAAGGGTGGTTTTTACTTTCATCGCATAATGAGTTAATTATAAGAATTTACACACACACACAGATTTCTTATTTCTTCAGGAGCAGTAAAAAGCTACCTTGAAACATAGAGAATTTTCAAAGAATTTCCAAAAACTAACCTAACCCTAACCTAACTAACTAACCTTGAAACATAGAGAATTTCCAAAGAATTTCCAAAGGTGTTACAAAATAAAGTTTCGACTGTTTTTCTTCCGATTAAAATTTGCTGATCTGACAACAGGATTTATAGATTAATTATTTTTCTTGAGAATGAACATTTTCATTTCATACTTGTCTATCAATATACATACACACATTTATATATATATATATATATATATATTATAAATGTCCAAAATGGCTGACACGGTCATCGAATGATGTTCCATGACTGTAGTATTCACCATCAGACCTAACTAACATTTCTCTTGTTCATTAACAAACACTACCATCCAATATTTTTCATCACTTTTTTCATCATATCTCTTCAGCCATCACCTCTCTTCATTCTATTTGGGAATAATTCATTCTTATGTTTCTCGTTGTGTGTTTTTCATGTTATGATGTGGATTGTCCATGTATTTATTATCCCATTATTGTCAGATAATCAGCCAGTTCCACTTCTGGCTAAAGTTTTCTGAGTGTTTCACTCTTAAACTATATATTATATATATGTTGGCTTTTTAACTGGTAGCGACATAAATTATACCTACTACTAGTAATTTACGTTGTTTAAGTGCATATATATATATATGTATATGTATATATGTATGTATGTATATATGTATATATATATATATATATTTATAGTATTAGGAGTAAACTCCAAACAGCCAGATGTTAAGGTTTCTATTTTGACAAAATAATAACAATAAAAACAACAAACTCTTACACCACAAACAAATTTTACACGACTCGAGACGCATTACATAAACAAAGCCATAGAAGAAATGCTTCAGAAATTTAGATTATATATATATAGTCTAAATTCATAGGTAAATGATAAATTCAATAAACGTCACGATTTATTGAATATTTAAAAGGAAAGCACACTAAACCACACCTGATAAAATAAAAACAAAAAAACCTACTAAAACAATTGTTCCATGATAATATCATATTTGTTGACTCCTTTTCTTGGAAGATAACAAGCTGTAAAAACCATAACTGTCTGCTTCTTTTCGCCATTAAAAATATGCCCTAAAAATTAAAAAATTGAAGGAAACATTGGAAAATCATACTGAGGATAACTACAAGACTTCAAATGTCAAGATGCAATTAAAATCATTAATTGGCATCAAACATGAAAACTGTAAACTATGCAGTTGGGGTTAGGTGCAAAAGCACAAGCGATAATTGGTCATTATTATCATCTGCCCATTACATTGTCAAAATGAAATCACCAAATAAAAGCGAAAATAAGCTTAACGGAAAGAGCAACACAGAGGAAGAAAATGCTAGCCAGAGAAAAAGTGAAAGAAAACAAGTGAAATCGCCAGGGGAAGAGGGGGGCGAGAGGGGGGAAGAGAGACGGAAAGAAGAAGGAAGGGAAGAAAGAAAGAGAGGGGAGTAAGAGAGAGGTGGCAGGAAGACAGAGGAAGGAGGGAGAGGGGAGAGGGATACAGAAGGGGAGAGGGATAGAGAAGGGGAAAGGGGCCGAGAGGAGGAGAGAGGGATAGAGAGGAGGGGAGATGGACAGATGGAAGAGAAGAGGGAGAAAGGGAAAACATAGAAACATGAAGACGTACGGTGAAATAAAAGGATTTTCATTAAAAAATCTCTTTATATGAATATAAGATTGGAAGACTGTTGACATTCGGGTTACCTGTGACAACACCTTTCATGTTGATCTCAAATACATTTTGTACTTTTCGCAAAGTGCTCTGATACAACGTTATGGCAAAACAGGAAATAAACGCCGCACACTTAAAAAAGTTCGAATCTTGGTAATAGTATTTTGCTCATCAGACTGTTTCGCCAATCAAGTTTCGCTTCTTTAGTTTCACCTCCCTTGTTTAAACCCTTTATTTTTTTATCTCCATTTACCAGACGGTAAATTGGTAAGAAATGTATGAAGAGATACTTTTCTTACCAACAATGTATGTATTTCTCAAAATGATGTAGATCACCCCATCTATAGGGTATGAATGATAGCAATATCAACTGCTACCTACGAGTTGAAAAGAACTTAAAACTAGGAAACACAATTAACATGCAATTTTTGCTTAACTGGTCTTTCTGTAATCGATAACAGTTGGAAAAAACCTTATTCTACAATACAGAGGGGGAAAAATTAATAATAGACGCATTCAATGCACTTACCACCGTGGGAGATTACTTTCATGTATGGTTCAATCAGTTCTAAATCCACAATTCTCTGTTGTATTCCAACATTAACTGTTATGAATCGGTTCCACAATCCTCTAACGTGGGGGCTGTCTGGTTTTCTGTACGTTACAGTGGTTTCGTAAACATCATCGCTACTGCCATCAGGGACCGCTCTTTCTTCGTCATCGTCAAAGTAAAGTCGCTCTACTGATTTGTGCTTGTTTACAAGCGCTGTATTAAATGAATGGTGCCTTTCAGATACATAGTCACCATCCTCGTCGTAAATTTGAAGACGGCCCTTAGGTAAATTAGATACTTCACTATCTCTATCCACAATAAATTGATCATCCCGAAAGCGAACAGACGGTGACATATTTTCCAATATTTCACTATCTAAGCCGCCTTCCTGGCTGTAAAAATTTCGGCCGAGTCGTTCCGCTCGTTGCCGCCATTCTCTTTTCTGTCCATCGAATTCAGTACTAAAATTATCATCAAAACTGCGTAGTTTTGGCATCCTTTTTTCTTGTTTTTTACCAACCGGCTTTCGACGCAACTTTGTGGGTAGGTCGGATTTTGAGCGCGAACGTAAGCTTGGTATGTCTGAAAAAAGTCCGAAAAAAAAAGGATTCATTTTAAAGGGAAAATTGTCTTGTTCTCAATTCCAATTCTAAAGCATAAAAAAGAGAGTAGACATTTTCTGTAATTGCACCATCGCATGGTTTTCAGAATTAAAAGGAGAATAAATCAAAGAAAAATGTTTTTAAAAAATAACGAAAACAGGAGGTCCAAAAACTGACTTTGCCCGGGCAAATACACATGTCAAAAACTGTAAAAATTCTGTCTTCCTTTTTCAGAACCGATAGCGATAACCGACAGTTCAGCCATTACTTCTACCTATTCATGTACGAAGTAGCAATGATTAACAATAGGGGAAAGAGAGACGAGTGAGGAAGGTGTAGTAGACAGAGAGGGGCTGGCAGGCGGCTAGACAAAAGACAGACAAACTGGCAGACAAACAAATACACACAGACTTAGGAGATGAGAATACAGGAATACTCTTTGCAGAGTACATTTGTGCACATCAAAACATAAAATCTATAGTTTTTACATTTTTACATTTTCAGTAAAAAAAAAAAAAGAATATAACTAATTTACCTGTGTCACTTGAACCAAGCACAACACACAAATTTTCAATTGACTGCGCCTTTTTTCTCATGTTTCTTAATCCAAGTTTTTCTGTTTTTATTTCCTTTGTGTTTCCCAAGAATGATTTGCTGTTTGCTGTTGTTTCTTCCTCGTCTCCTTCCTCTTCGGTGTCCTCATCTTCCTCTTCAGTTACAGCCAAAAAAACGGGGGCAAATACATCACTGCCGTGTACTTCCGGGTTTTCATCAAAATCAAATGATAAATCCCGGATATAAATCAAAGTTTTAGCATCATTGACTCCACTACCGGAAGTACGCCTTGTACCTTCTTCCTGGTCCCATTCCCCAACACTGCCAAAAGTATTATTTAATTCGATTTCATCGGCGGCGTAAGCTTCATCGATTAGTTTTCGGATAAATGATTCTTTTCTGTCGACACTCATCGAATCTGTGTCGGTATCCTCTATAGCTGTAGCTTCAGATGATGTGCTTCCATATAACATTCGATCAAATTCCAGTTCAGACTGTGTACGGATATAAGTAGCCCTTGTTTCAACCGATTTCATGACGGCACTATTTTTCTCATTTTCAAATAATTCAATTTCCTTTTCTACTTTTCGAATATTTTCTTCGTCTTTAAATTGGCCTGAATTACTAGATTCTGTCGATTCCATTGGTGCTGAATTGTTACCTTGGAAACTATTATTAACATCGATGCTTACTTCCTCTTCACCGTCAGCTTTAACATAAGAAATAGCAAGATCTTGTAGCCTTGTGTGTTCAATATCAGTTTTGCTGTCTGTTTTATGTTCAACATTCATTGGTTTCACCAATGCACTGTTAAGTGAGCAATTGTTTTCACCTGAACTAAAAACAAACAAAAAATAAAATTATCACTAAAACACCCTTAAAAATTATCCCAAAATTCTTCCAATATCCTTTGGCTTTGAGGTGACCTTGAGAAAGCCAGTATTTTGCCGTCTATGAAGTGATAACATGCTGCCAAGAAAGAGTATCTGTGCGAAACAATGAACAGGTATCGACAACTACAAAAAATCTTGACGAGAGAGTCTTCTCCAAATGGAAGTACAAATGTTGAATTAGCTGTTTGTAATATTTGACTAAAATAACAACCATTCAATACCTCCTAATGCACTGAATTTTCAAATTGACAAAGGCTCTAAAGAATCTCAAGTGTGAGTTTTAGTTTTGTAAAAGTTAATAGCAAAAAGCGACAGCTGCAAGAAAGAAAGAAAGAAAGATAGATTAATACATAGATAGATAGATAGATAGATAGATAGATAGATAGATAGAGGGATAGACAGATAGATAGATAGATAGATAGATAGATAGATAGATAGAGGGATGGGCAGATAGATAAATAGATAGAAAGAAAGATAGATGGATGGATAGAAGGATAGACGTATAGATTACAAAAAAGTCGTTCAGCGGGTGTTAAATGACAAAATCAAACCGTAAGAAGAACAAACGGTGCTAGATAAGAGGCGACAGGAAACACGCGATAGGGAAAATACCAAGAATAAAAGGCAAAGTAGAAATGGATAAATGAAGAAATAGAAAAACAACAGAATTAAAACAAATCAGAATATTTTACACCTATAGGATTTTATTTCAAAATATAAGCCAGGTTAGGAAATAACGTACCATAGCCTCGGAGGAAGAATTCCATCTGAATCTGACTTCTTCGCCATACCACTCGTACGGAATGACAAAGTGTACCATAAACCAATGAGTAGACCAACTGAAACAAAAGTAAAAA